>PVLA01013851.1:0-23285 GCA_004027455.1 Hydrochoerus hydrochaeris | reverse complement strand
TAGAATTCTGTATTGTTTCTACCCTTTTTTTGTTTTTTTTTTCTTTAAATAAAATTTTAAAAATGTATAATTGCTATTGTAAAAAAAGAGGAAATAGGAAGTGCTATAAAAGATATAGCTGCATGTAAGTTTAGATATGTGGGACGGATGACCATATTTCTAGGTTCTTGCTGGATTGCTGAATTTACACTTTTATAGACATATGATGGTTGTGGTCTTGCTGATTCCTGAAATGCCCTCCAGACATCCATTATATTATCCCAATGTAGGTAGAATATTTGGACTCTTTCTCTCTTCCTCTCTCACTCTCACTCTCTCTCTCACTCTTGCTCTCGCTCTTTTTCTTTTCTTTACTCCTTCCTTCCTTCCTTCCTCCCACTGTGATAATACCTTCAGCAATCACACACTGTTCTTTAACTGCAACTGTACTTATTTTCTTGTCATGTTGCAAAATTTTTAGATTTTTTCCACTAGAATTTTTGCTGATGAATCTCATTGTAAGTTGGGTTAAAATATCTATTTTATATTTATATTTTATATCTATCTCATTGTAAGTTGGGTACAGAAATATCTATACCATTATCTGAATGCTATGTTCTGTTGATATTTACTCTACCAGAAAAACATTTTCACCTTTAAATCTAGACTCATGCAAAGTCTCAGGACACAGACAAAATATTGATAAGTCCTTTGACAGAATGTAACATTAATGGCCTCTGGTCCAATTTCCAGTAGTCTTCATTATCATCTGACATCTTATGAGCCTATAGCCTTTACTGTCTATATTCCTATCAGTATTCTCATCTCAGATCCCATCAGAATAATTCATTAGGATCTGTGCTCTAAGCTTTCTCTAGGCTACTTCTCAAAACTTTTTCAAATTCTTTCCTCAAACCAATTGTAAAATCTTCTGAACCACCTTGTAAGGTATAATCACAACAACCTCACTTTGCAATACTTATTTTTCCCTATGAGTCGGCTTTCCATTGCTGTCCTGAGATCCCTGAGATTAAAAAAAAACTTGGCTTTAGAGTTTTCAGTCCATGGTGGTTGGCCCCATCTCTTTTGGTTCATATGGAGGCAGAACATTATGCCAGGGAGCTTGTAGAGGAGGCAACTGATTACTTCATGATGGTTAGAAAGCAAACACAGAGTTAGAGGAAGGGACTAGAATGTAGATATGATTTTCATAGTCATACCCCCAATGGTTTACTTCCTCTAGCTAGGTTCTGCATACAAAACCTTCTACCATTTCTCAATAGTACTATCATCTGGGAACCAAAGCTTCAACACATGAACCCTTGAGAGACATTCTGTAGGTAAACTATAATAGTCAATATGCACATATCATTGAAAAGATGCTACATATCATTAATCATTAATAAAAGGGAAATTAAAACCACAGTGAGGTACTATTTTATCCCAAGTAGGATGATTTTATAAAAATATGATAAATAACATATGTTGGAAAGGAAGTACAAAAAGTGATATGCTCTTCTTTTGGTAGCATGACTATAAAATTGTTCAGCCACTTTGGAAATGTTTGGCATTTCTCCCAAAGTGCTCAGTAAACAGTTATCTTTGTACTCTGCAGATTCACTTTTAGATGTATACCTATGATACTTGAAAACATAGGTCCACACAGAAATAAACATGTGTGTTTTCATAGCATTATTTATGATAGCCAAGAAGCAGAAAGAAACTTAATTCCTCCAACTGAGAATGGATAATGAAAATGTGGTTTCTTAGGTACCCCTTATCTGCAGAGGATATAGTCTGAGACTGGCAATGTTTGCCTAAAACAGTAGATAGTAGAAAACCCTATTTATACTATGTTTCTTCCCTATATATACAGTAGTAAGATAAAGTTCAATTTACAAATTTTAAGTGTGGTAAGAGATTAACAACAGTAGCTAATAATAAAATGTAACATAACAATATACTTAATGAAAGTTATTTAAACTTGTTTATGAAATTTTCCACTTAATATTCTTGGACTTCAGTTGGCCATGGGTACCTGAAACTACGGATAAGGGGGCTCTTGTACATCCTTCAGTACAGTGCAGTGTTATTTGGCAATAAAAAAATGAAGCATTGATATATGCTGCAAAATGAATGAACACTGAAAACCTTATGCCAAGTGAAAGAACTAGACACAGGAGGTCACATGTTGCTTGATACTATTTATATGAAATGTCCAGAAAGGGCCAATCTATTGGGATAGGATTGGTAGTTATAGAGGGTAGTTATAGAGACTTGGAAGTGACCATTGACAAACTCTCCATTAATGTAGGAAGTTTGAGTTTTCTGTACTTGTCAACACATATTATTGCCCTTTTTTAAATTAAAGATGTCGTCATGGAGTTATGTGGTTTTGATTTTTTGTTTGCTGTTTTTATTGGGGTGGTGGGAATTGAGCTCAGGACCTCACACTTGCTAGGCAGGTGCTGTACCACTGAGCTAAATCCCTGGCCCTGCTTACTGTTTCTTGGTGTTAAGGATTGAACTCAGGGCATTGCAAATTCTAAGCACATACTTTATTCTGAGTCTCACCCCTATCTCTGCCACTTGTACTTTTTCTGTGGAAGAATGTCATTCAAATCCTTTGCTTATTTTATTTTATTTTATTTGGTCCTGGGAATTGGCTTTGCTCATTTTATTTATTTATTTATTCATTTATTTGGGTACTGGAGATCAAATACATGACCTCATGCTTGCCAGACAGGCACTTGTGCCTCTGAGCTAAACTCTGGCCTACTTTGCTCATTTTAAATTGAGTTATTTGTGTCTTTATTGTTGAGTTGGAAAAGTTCTTTATATACAGTATTCTAGGTATAGCAATACTGTACCTCGGTTCATGAATACTTTTGCTCGGGAACAATTTGGTTTGTGAACAGAAGCATTTGGCAAAATTTTGCTTCCATTCCCAAACTCCACATCAGATGACCGGTGTGACCTCAGCCATCTTCCCTGAGTAAATATGAATGTAGCCAGGTTCACCAGAGTCATGGAACAAATTAAGTTTGTGACAACAAAAAAAATTAAGTGTAAGTGTACAACATCTCTTACTGCATGTGTATTTGCTTACATTTCTCATTTCTGGTGATTTGTTTACCAGGTCTTTACTTTTGATGGCATTCTATTTATCTTGCTATTTGTCTTTTGGTGTCACATCAAACAAAACCATTATCTGTTTTTTAAAAATTTATTTAAAGAGAAACAAGAGCATGTAAAGGGTAGAGGTAATACAGAATTCCAAAAAAAAGATAAACAATAAGAAATCACTAGTTAATAAATTACATATTGTCCTCTTAGAAATAGTTGTTCAAGTTACAAAATTAAAGAATACAAAGTAGATAGTCAAACAATGAGAGTATAGGCAGCTACACATGCATGAATATCTGCATGTATTTCTATACTTTCTGTATCAGAGGGAAAAACAAATCTTAGCAAGACAAAACAAAACAAATTCCTATAAAAACATGAAGCCAAAAAGTTGTATAAAACCACAGTACAAGGTGATCTACAATGATTACTGTGTTGTTTCTTATTATCTTCAATAGAATATCTATATCAACAGGCATAATTGAATATAGCAGTATAATTGAGTATAGCAGTATATAACAATATTAGTAAAAATAAAACATTGTAGACAGTATAAAACTTCAAAGGCAGGTAATAATCAAACCTGAATGGATATTCTAGTGGATCTTGTCATCTTAAGTGCAGTTGCCTATACTCTCAGACTTGATACTATCAATCATAACAGCTTTGAATAAAATCTATCAATACAAAACAGCGATCCAACAAACCAGATTCGATTATGATCAGTCATGGTAAAACAGTGTAGGTTTTACAGAGCTTTAGATTAAGTTAATAGGAAATTAAGGATGATTACTGTACTATATCCTGTTATTTTTGGAATTACTGTCTGTGCCCTCAAATCTAGTACAGGTAAAAATGACTGGAACAGAATATAATACATCTAAGCAGAGTAGTGTGGGTAATGTGGGTTTTAAATCCTGGTGCACTATTTACAATATAGCTTATCAAGACCATCTATATTATAGTTTCTAGTTATCTTTCTCTGCCTTATTTCTGCTATGCTATTTTTCTGCTTTTGTTTGTCTAGTTTTCTCCTTCATTCTACTTCCTGCCCCACTCATTGAGGCCTTTCTTGCCATTGTTCCTAAAATCCTGGTATTTTTTTCTCTCTCTCTCGAATGTCCTTCAGTATTCTCTGTAGTGTTGGATTGGTGGTCACAAACTCCCCCAGTTTATCTTTGTCATGGAAGCATCTTGTTTCTCCATCAACTTCTAGTGACAGTTTTGCAGGGTACATCAATCTGGACTAGAGATTATTTTCTTTCAGGACTTGGAAGACTTCACTCCAAGCTCTTCCTGATCTGATGGTCTGTGTTGAGAAGTCAGCCATGGTTCTGATGGGCTTACCTTTATAGGTAATCTGTTTCTTTTCTATGATGGATTTTAATATTCAGTTTTTATATTGAATTTCTGGTGTCTTGATTATTATATGTCTGGGTGTAGCTCTGTTTTGGTTGTAGGTGGCTGGAGTTCTGTAGGCCTCACATAAATGAATGTCATTTTCTTTTCCCATGCTTGGGAAGTTTTCCTTCATTATTTCCGTGAATAGCCTTTGTAATTCACCTGTATGTATTCCTGCTTCTTTGTTCATGTTTCTTATTCTTAAGTTGTAGATTCTCTTGTCATCTTCTAGCCTTTATATTGTAACTGCCTGTCTCCTTGTTATTTTTAAGAGATCTTTCCTTTCATGATCACACATTGCAAACTTGTCTTCAAGTTTTGATAGTCTATCCTTAGTTTCTTTTTAGGAGTTTTGCCAGCTTTCAATGGAGTTTTTAATTTCCTGGTAGTCTCTTTGAATCTGCTTCATGTATTCTATATTTTCTTTATATTCTTTATTGAGTGTTTCTCTCCTTTTTTTGTGTTCCTCCCTTATTCCATCTGTATCATCCTAAGAGATGCTTCCTGAGAGCATTTCTTTTATTACTCTACTCATATCCTGCTTTACCTGATTTAATATTTCAGTTTTGAGCTTGTCTACTTGTCTACAAGGTACCAAAGATATCTCTTAATGTTCATTGAAGCCATGTCTGATATTGTGTGTTTGCCGCCTTCAGTCTCCCTTGTTTTTCTGTCTCCTGGATCAATGCTCTCAGGGTTCTGGGCTGGGGGCCTCCTCCTGCCTCTCTCGCCTGTCATGGCCCTGGCTTCCTCCACATGGGTTACAGTGCAGGTCCCAGCCCCCTTCCCTGTTGGCCATGTTTCCTCTGAAGCATGCTGGCGAGGGACCTATGCCCTCTCCTGCCTGCTCTTGTCACTGAAGTGTAAGCAGCAGCTGCGTATGCCTGCCCCTCCCCACTGGGTCAGCCAAACTTTAGGTGCCTTCACCTGGTTAGTGCGTGCTAGGCACAGGGAATTGCTTTGGGATGGCTCATTGGGTCCCGGCCAGGGGCACGGCCCAGTCCAAGCAAATCCCATGAATCTGCTCTGGGAGGGAGCAACCAACTGAAGTCACTGTCACTCCCAGTTCAGGCTCCTCCTCCCTGATTCCAACATGTCTTCCATTTGGTCATGCCCTTCCCATGGGTGGGGTCTCATACCCAGCACTGACTGTGGATTAATGAAGGTCCCTTCACTGGCTCTGCTCTCCATTGTGGTCACCAACCCCCGACTTCAGTGCTGCTGTGCTTCCTGTGAGTGGCAGCAGGAACAAGTTTGGGCAGCTCTGCCTGCCAGTGCGGATTCAAGCTGGTGCAAACTTGGCAGGTCACCATGAAGATGCTGTGTCCCATAGTTTTTAGCTGTTTCAGTTGTAGTCCCGAAGTATTTGACGAGCTTTTTTACATTTTAATTTCTTCCTGTGTCAAGAGGACCCATCTCCCTCTGGGTCTCTCCAGGGTGTTTTATTCTGGCATAGGAGTTGTTTCTCCAGGAGGCTTTGTATTTTGTTGCTCACTGATCAGCCATCTTGTCTTCTTCCCTCTATTGCCTGATTTTAAGGTCACAATAATATGTTCTATAATTTTTCTATAGGTTTTGTAATTTTAACTCAAATTTTATCTGTTAGTCATTTTGTATTAACTTTGTATGTGATGTGAGGTAAATATCCAACTTTATTTTTTGAATGTAGTTATCTAGTTGCCCCAGCAATACTTACTAAAACCACTATTTTTTCCCCACTGTGTTTTCCTGGTGCCCTTTCAGAGCATAACTTTACCATAAAGTGTGGATTTGTGGAGTCTCAATTCTATTCACTTGATCATCTATATATCTCTCTATATATCTATATCTTTCTGCAAATACCAAATTGTATTTTTTGTGTGTGTATGTCCTTTTGAGACAAGGTTACAGGGTTTCACTATGTAAGATGGCCTTAAACTCATTTTGTAGCCCAAGCTGGCCTCAAGTTTGCAGTGATCCTTCTGCCTCACCCCCCTGAGTGCTGGGATTATAGGCATGTCCAACCACATCCAGCCCAAATTGTCTTGGTTTCAATAGTTTTGTAGATAGTTTTGAGATCATAAGTTTAAGCCATCCAATTTTGGTATTTTTGGAAGAATATTTTGATTTTTCAGGTCCCTTGTATTTTGTGTATGAATTTTAATATCAATATGTCAATTTCTGGAAAAAAGAGACAACTGAGATTTTATAGAGATTGCATTGATTTGGAGTTGTTTATTAGTTTCAATGTATATTTTGGTGGATTTATTGGAATTAAAAATATATATAATATTCATCATTTGCAATGAAGATATTTTATTTATTTCTTTCAAACAGAAGACTTCTACTTCCTTTTCTTGATCAATTGCTGGGCTAGAAACTCCAACACAATGCTGAATTGAAATGGCAAGAGTGGACATCTTTTCATTATCAGGTCTCAAGCTGGTAGTCTGATCATCTATACAGAGGATAACAATATGCAATGTAGCATCTATGGGGGATCTCCCTTGGAAGGTGCTAGCCATTGTTAATTCTCTATTATCTTGTTTTGAAGTCTTGTATCATTTTCATTGTTTTGCTGGGTTGGGCTTTATTCTGTTTTGTCTTGTTTAATTTTATTATATCCGATGGCATGGGCAGCTATTTCAAAGATAACAAGATATACTATGGTAGCCATTTTGGATTTACTATTATCTTGTCTTGAAGTCCTTTATTGCACTCATTGTTTTATTTTTATTGGTTCTATTCTGTTCTGTTTGGCTTGATTTTTACTATGTCTGAAGGTAGGGGCAGCTATTTTGAAGACAATGAGAGGCATTATGGTAATGGTTGATTTCCTATTATCTTGAAGTCCATATCACTTACACTGTTTTGTTTTGATTGGCTTTATTCTGTTTTATTTTACTTGGCTT
This sequence comes from Hydrochoerus hydrochaeris, assembly GCA_004027455.1. NCBI lineage: Eukaryota > Metazoa > Chordata > Mammalia > Rodentia > Hydrochaeridae > Hydrochoerus > Hydrochoerus hydrochaeris. Next base: position 15,888 of record PVLA01013851.1, on the reverse strand, counting down.
TATTCTCTTTAAAATAAGAATTACAAAAAAGAAAATGTTCTTGTCCATTATTTTAACCTGATTCTGGTTCTCATACGTAGTGGTGAAAGTGATACTAATTCTTTCAAATTGTTGGAATGCTGGTACTACTCGTTTTCAGTAACTTGGTCAATTTTATTATCTTTATGAGGAGACTCACTTGATAAAAAAACAACTACACTCATTTGAACTAATGTTTTGATTTGTTTTTATGGTTCATAGACATATTCTTTTTCTCAAATATTTAGTAGGATGCCCTTTTGTAAACATGTAAGTTTATTATTTTCGTGGAAAACAAAGCTTGTAGAATTTCTGACTCAAGATTGAGCATCTGAGTTTAGAATAGCTTACATTTTTTAATTCATCAAGTATTTTTGGAGCACCTGTTTACCAAGCAGAGGAAAGGCCTCACTGAGAAGATGATACTTGAGAAAATATCTGAGTAAAGGGAATGAGGGCGTAAAGTCTGAGAATACTTGGAGCAAAATGTTTTTCAGGGTAGGATATAAGAGGAAACACCTTTTAATTCCAGAGGGTAACCTAGATTTCTATAGGGCTTATAAAAGGCTATGGGAAAGTAGTCATGGGACTCTAACAGAACACCTTAGAACAGTTAGCAAGACAAGGAAAGAAGAATAAAGAAAAATAAAAGAGGAATAAAAATTTATTTGGAAGTAATTTGGCAATCAAATTAATCTGTGAAATCTAGCCCCCCCGAACCCCTCTTACTGGGGATTGAACCCAGGGCCCTTGTGTAAGCTAGCTAATTGCTCTACCATTGAGCTACTTTCCCCAGTACTTTTTGTTTATTTATATTCATTTTGAGATAGGATCATGGTGAGTTTTCCAGTCTTGCCTCAAATTTACAATCCCCCTCCCTCAGCTTCCTAGGATCTAGAATAAAAAGTGTTCCATTGTGCTTGGCTTTAAGTGAAGGGTGAATATGTGCAGAAGAAAGATTAATTACATCCAGGTGATTAAACAAGAGGCTGGTATTAGAATAATTGCTGTAGATGATTTTAGATTTAATCTTTGTGAGACTGAATAGGGAAAGGCATCGCAGAGGGAAAAGCAGCATTAGAAAGAAATTCTATAAGGGAAAATGCTCACAGTATATATGAATGATAGTTCTAAAATAGGCTTCTGTATCTAAGTAATTATGTGACAGGAAAAGGAAGAGAAAATATTGTAAAAAGTAAGAGGAGATATAAAAGGAGGGACCCACTGATATCATTGCAAAATTCATATTTTCATGTTCCATTCATGTGTCATGTTTCATCAAAAAAATAGCACAGCACAGATGGAAAACCACTGAACTGTATACGTTAAAAGGATGAATTTAGAGCTGGGAATATAGTTCAGTGGCACGGTGCCTGCAGGGCAAGTGCAAGGTTGTGAGTTTGATTATTGGCACACGCACACAAAAGAAAGATGAATTCTATGCTATATGAATTATGTATCTATAAAGGTGATAGGAAAGAACAACACACAATACAAAAATGAAAGAAATTCACTGTGGGGATTTTCTAACATTGGCAGAAGAGTTACACAGTGGAAGGCTAGAGGTTTATTGTACATTACCTTAAAACTTTCTTGTGTCAATGAAAGTGGAAAGTAGACTACTAGACAAGCAGAAGAGAATGGAGAGGGCTTCAGGGAAGGCACAGGGGATGGGTGTTATCCCAATATGTCATAAACCTATATGAAAATCACACTTAAAACTAATCCTTTGTAAAATTCACATGCACTAATAAATACATTATTTTTTTATGTCAAAAATTTTTAAAAAATTAAAGGGAGAAAAAGTGATGAAATTTCGCACTAGGAATAAGAAAGAGTACAGTTTAAATTTTTAAAATAAAACAATTTAGCAAAATGGTCCATTATTAAAAAAACCAAATTATGAAAAAAAATTGGAAGAGAGAACACATTAATTAATGTATTTATTGAAACAATAATTTAGAGGAAAAAGAAATAAACAAAATGGCACTATTTTTTGCTGATTATATTAACAAAAATTGAGTCCAATATTTGAACCTAAAGTAGGATGAGGACATCAAGAAATAGTACTTATAGACTGTTGTTTGGAACACAAATGATTAATAGTTTGTGAAATATTTTGGTCACACTAATAATGAACCTGAAAAACATCCATTTCTTTCTTTTGAATTGGAAGTTTATATGTATAGTTTATTTGTAAAGACTTTCATTGCATCATAATTTAAAAACCTAAAAAAATGGAAAAAATTGTCTGCTTTTGGTATTTGAATAGGGTACTTTGGTTATATGAATCATGTTACATGCTTCTGGTAGAGAATTAATTATACAAGTGTTAATATTTTTCTGTTGAAAAAAAGTAAATTAGAATTTGGAAAGTAAAGAACAAAGTCTTGTCACAATTAATCAATCTGTCTGCCTGAGTCTCAGTTTTTCTTTTATTTATTTATTTTTCTTTGAGACAGGTTGTTGCTATGTAGTTCAGGTTTGGCTTAAACTCACTATGTAGACCAAGATGGCCTTCAACTCACAGTGATTCTCCTGCTTTAGCCTCCCAAGTCTGGGATTACAGGAATGCAACACCATGCTAAGCTGAGTCTCAGTTTTAATTACAGAAGTTTTTCAGATAAGCCACTTAATATTTGCATGTCTTTGTTTCTTTTCTAGGATATTCTTCACCTTTTAGGCCAAACATACTATTGCCTGTTTTGTGCCATAGTTTCCATGTTGAGGCCAATCTGTAAGAGTGCATTTCTTTCAAAGCAGGTTTAGAATTGATTCTGAAGTTCAGTGTCTTGATGGAGGTCAAGATATCTCCCTAGTCTTTACAGCACTTTCTTTTCTTTTCTTTGTTTAAAAATTTTTTTAAAGAGAAAAAAGGCAAAACAGAAAAAGGGTAGCCTCAATACAGAATTTAAAAAAAAACTGTTATTTTTTTCTTTTCTTTTTTCTTTAAAGCATTTCTTGTCCTTGGAGATGACTTTGTAATGCTACTCCATGGGTCCTCCCAGAAACCATGTGTGTCTGTTGCACTTTTTGTGCCCCTTGTTTTTGGACTGAATGTGCTTGGATACATATACCAACCAAATCATATCTTTCCCATGCAATCTGCTAGTCATTCCCTCTCACAGGTATACCTCCATTCTTGGTCAGCTGCTTACTCAGCATTTTATTTCTTCTTCTTGTGAAGTTAAGTATCCATCCTCCCTTGAATGCATGCATTGAGGGTATGGAAGGGCAATTTATGGTGCAGAACATTTCCCAAGGGAAGTAGTCTCCACAATGACATGAAGGGGGCTTTGTTAAAAGTCTCAGGATGTAAACAAAAGGCTTAGGGCCTTTAACATAGGAGTGGACCATAACAAAGGTGTCCCCTTAACTAATAATTACACACTGCCTGAATCTTTAGATATGATCCCAGGTAGGTGGCTTGGACTAGTCCCTGGATCTATCTGTACTTGATTTCCTCTACCATAAGTAGTCTTGGTAAAAAGTGTACCTTCTTAGTTCAGCTTTTATTCTACAGAGATAAATCATTGGGACTGATTAGCTTTGAAAGCTGCACCTGGAAACAGGCCCTGAGGCCCAGAGCACTTGACCCTTTCAGGTCCTGTCAGCATTTCTCGTTCCTGGGAGGGACCTCTTAATCACGGACTGAGTGGCTAACTGGGTCTCCCCTCAGAACCTAAGTGCTGTTAGATGGTTATTCTATGTAGATCCAACTCTGTGATTTGAATTTCCTCGACAGCTGTTTTGGCTCACCGAGTCATCCTTGATCAAGACTGACTTAATGAGTCCCTAAATTTGAATAAACTTTGGAAACTCTTTCACTTCACTATAGGCCCTTAACCTCACTTTCCTCACAGCATTTACATTAGAAAACTTGCATTAATGAATTCTTTTTTTGTCTCTTTTTGAAAAGATTTCAGAAAGCTCTTTCTAGTATTATAACCCAGGAATGCCTTTCTCAAGGTCTTGGGAGCCATCTATTGGAAAAGGAACTGTCAAGGATGCTGGTGCATGTCTTCCAGGCTCTGTGGAAGGGCAGAATTAAAATTTTCATGGACATTGCTTTGTTCCAAATTCTCTGGTTTAAAGAGATGAGAAGCTTACTTTTCCTTTGGAAAAGCCAATTAGAAAACACAGACAGCCTATGTTCTTTGATTGCACCACTTTAAAAACATCCTGATCTTTATTTCCTTGGACTCATATTCAGACAGAATTCTGATCTCGTGCCTGTATTGCAATGGCTATGAATAACGTGTTCCTTGTCTATTTAAAGTTATCTGGCATATTTTTTACTGTGACATCCTTTAGGGATTACTGGCCACTCCACATCTCTAGGATGCAACTCTCCTTGGCTACTTTGTCCTACTCTAATCCTGCCAACTCAGGCATTCTCAATCTGTTAAATTTGCTTGTGAACTGAGCATTCATTCTTCTTTGAATTTGAGTTCTTTATAAATTGCAACAGAGGAATCCAATTAGGAAGTTTCCAATAGTCTGAGCTTCTGCTCTGGGGAAGTACCCTTTATTGAGAATAGCATTTTCCTAAGTTAAACAGTTTCCACAAAGCTCGCTTCATGTCTTTGTTCCTTAGGTTGTAGATAAAAGGATTCAGCATGGGGGTGACCATTGCATATACAATGGATGCCACCATTCCAGTATCTGCTGAATAAGATAATGATGGCTGGAAATACACCAGAAAGACTGTTCCATAGAAAAGAGAGACCACTGTCAAGTGAGAGCCACAGGTGGAGAAGATCTTGTGCTTTCTCTCAGCAGTGCAAATCCTGAGGATGGTATGCATGATGTGGGCATAAGAGACCAGGACACAGGTGAGAGGGACCACACCTGAGAGGGCAGCTTCAGCAAACATCATGAACTGAAAGCGATGATTGTCTGAACAGGTGAGCTTGAGGAGTGGGGTTACATCACAGAAAAAGTGTGGGATGGTGTGGGAGGCACAGAAGGAGAATTGGGCCATCATCAAAGTGAGTGAAAAGGCCAGCAGGTTGGAGCAGAAAAAGGATGTGGCCACTAGCAGCAGGCATCGTTGAGGACACATGATTGCTGTGTAGTGTAGAGGAAGACAAATGGCCACATAGCGGTCATATGCCATCACAGCCAGCAGGAAGTCATCCAGCAGGGCCAATGCCATGAAGAAGTACATCTGCACAAGGTACCCAGTGTGGGAGATGGTGTGGTGCAGTGTGTGGATGTTCACCAGCACCTTGGGGATGATGGTGCAGGTGAAGCAAGTATCAGTGAAGGACAGGTTGGCCAAGAAGAAGTACATGGGGGTGTGGAAGTGCTGGTCAGAGCCAATGGCCAGAATGATGAGTAGGTTTCCCAGCAGGGTGACCAGGTGTATGCTCAGGAAGAGCCCAAACAGAAGAGGCTGCTGCTCTGGGTGCTCAGTGAAGCCCAGGAGCAAGAAATCAGTGAGTCTGGTTTGGTTGCTATTTTCCTTATAAAGCAGAGAAATTAGCAGAAAAACTTGGTTAAATAATCTAGGCTTTAAAAATTATAGAGCCCAAGGTTTGTCATTTTTCTTTGCAGAAGTGATCGAGACTGACCATGGATTATAACTGCCTGCTTGATCCACACCATGTTGGAACTAAAGGTGCTGTGAAACCAAGCAACCAGCCCGCCTACCTGGTAAGCAGCTGTGAGCCTACTGGTGTACAGGCTAAGAATCAAACATCCCTCCCTGCCACCCATTAGCAAATGGGAGCTAGAGGTCTGAGCATCTCTTGGGAATTTGACCATATGCAATATAGCAAATAGAGGGTATTTCCTTCTACCAACTCTTTGAAGGCAAATATTGTTATCACTGTTTTTCTTTGTTCTGATTAATTGTATTGCTCTATTCAATATTCTGTTTTGATAAGTTCTATAATGTTCTGTATTTCCTTTGATTTTGCTATACCTGATTGAAAGAATCACTACTATGAAGATAATGAGATATACTATGGCACCTATTACTGTTATCCCAGTAACCTGTTGTGACATTCTGTACCAGTTTCACTGTACTGTCTCATTTGGCTATGTTCTGTCTTGTTCTGTTGCATTTCACAATCTTCAAAATAAAAAAAAAGTAAAGTCAAATAACTGCCCACTTGCAAATATGTAGATATAAGAGGAGTGTGGACTGCATGGTGAGGCCTCAGGATGGGAAGCTATTTTGATTTCTAGATTCTGTCATGTGAAAACCTACCTCATATATTGTCTGAATGAAGCAAAACAAGGATTCACCTTTAAATATCTCTTCAAGTTTAACTCCCTTAAAAAATTCCCTTAGAACAATTGTTTCACCCTTACTGTCTTATTGTAGAGCTTACTGCAAGGCAATGGATTTCTACATTTTAGTAGACAGTACAAAGGTTTCTGTATCTGTGTGTGTGTGTGTTGAGTGAGATGGATGGCAGAAATTGTTCAGAGAGGAACCATCTAAAACTTAAGGGTATCTAGGGGTGCTGGCAGTGCTCTGTGATGAGTTGATATGTATTTGAGAAAGTTGCACCTGAAAAGAATTTTATCATTAAGGATACCTTTTTGTTTTAGCATGAACATCACCATTAGCATCTATAGTTTGAATTCTTTTTTGCTCCTTATTATCACTCTGATCTAGGTGAATTAATATCCTTCCCTGAATCTCCATTTTCCAGTTTGTACCATGTGTACAGATAGTGCTTTGTGTTATTATTGAGGTGATGCACATGGAAAGCAGGTGTTCATGAAGAACAGTGACAACTGTCATTTTTAGTAGTAGCTGATGAAATGTGACCTGGGACATTGTATAATGTAAGCATTAGATGATGTCTTTCCAGTTCTGTTGCTTAAATATCTTTTAAGTTTTGTTACTACTTGTCCATGGGAGCCTTATTTTTCTTTTCATTTTTTTATTTTAAAGCAAATAAAACAAAAGAGGAAAGATCTAAGCAGATCAGAACAGAACAATATAAGCAACACAGCACTTCACAACAATTGGATATTAACTATCAAAATGTAGCTATCAAAATGTCTCTTTCTTTGAAATAGTTGAGCTTAGCTTTACACACAATAATGTCAAACATAACAAAATATAAAACCACTCAAGAGAATGAGAGTATTACAAGGCATTCTGAACCAAATAATCCAAGATGAACATTGGCTACTTATTATCTCATTTTCCATAAAAGTTTGTTTATAGTATCATACATATTAAAATCCAATAAGACACAACATGATAGAACAAATGGTAATAGAAAAACAAAAGCATGGTAGGACTTCAGAGCAAGATGATAACAAATCAACAATGGCTGCCATATTGTCTTTTCTTCAAAGTAACTATTCATACTATCACATATATTAAGATCAAACAAAGCAGAATAAAACCATTCCAACCAATGAATGAAAACATAAGACTTCAAAGTGGTATAATGGTGAACCATGATTTCCATAAAATCTTCTGTACTCTTACAATTTCTTACACTAGAAAGACTATATGGTATTTATACATGTGAGTTTGATTTATTTCACTTATGAGTATGGTCTCAAGTTGCATCCATTTATTTATAAATATCTCAATGTGATCATTCTTTATAGCTGAGTAGTATGCCATTGTATAAAAGTACCACAATTTTTTTTATCCATTCCTCAGTTGATGGGCACTTAGGTTGTTTCCAAGATCTGAGCCTTCTTTTTCTTAACATATAGATAATAATAATAATAATCCTACCTGATGGGTTTGTCAAGGGGATCAAATGTTGGTGTCATCTGAAGTTTCTTTATGAGTCGTGGTGCTCAATCATAGGAATAATTCCAGAATTCATGTGTGATGGTGCAGAGAAACATGCTGTAAAGTGAACATTGGTGCAGCACATGCTAATGTCAAGTTTGTTTAGCATAATGAATAAAATTTAACATTCCCTCTGGAGTCTGACAGAATTTCCCCACTGTTTACATGATCTTGAGAGTCATTTAACTTCTCTTGACTCCACTTTCTTTATCCATTTAAATGGAACAAGAAAATAATTTACTGTTTAGGGTTGTTAGGAGAATTATGTTCAGCAACAATTGCAAAATATTTAGAACAAGGTGGTCATATAGTGCTCAGTAAGTGCCAGTCATTATTACTAGCATTTTTAGCAAAATGAAGGTATTCTGGGCATATTTCATCTTAGTTACTGTTTGAGTTTTGGATTTATGAATAGAGCACTGTGAATATTAAGTAAAGGTCATTGTCCCCACTACCATGTCACCACCACTACCACTATAATCATCACCACCACTTTTGAATGGTTATGATTCTACTGAGAACTACAGTGGGAAAACATGTGTTTTGGTCTCTGGAAAGCAAGTATCAACTTGTTCAAATAACTTAATCATCAGAGCCCAAATATTATTAATTTTTTAGTGGGAATGAATAAGACTAACTTAAATTGTTACTCACCAGCTTGATTATTTAAGAAATGGATGTGAATGAAGTTGGTAAGGTATAAATGGATACAGAGGAGTTAATTATTGGTGAAGTTCTGGAATGGTGGTTGACAGTGATTTTGGGAACCATAATATGTTCCCATGAAGTGAGAATGAGTTGAAAATTTTCAGTGTTCGGATGCTGCGTGCATCTGATGGGGGACTTAGGGAAGGGTGGTCTGTATTGCATTCTCCACAATGACCTCAGGCTGGACCAAATCAGGGATCTGACAATCATCAATCATTATTAATGTGAATTAAAGTTGCATAATGAGGTCATTAAAAGAGTGGAAAGAAAATAATTCAAACACTGCTAGTCAGCTGCACAATAGCTGAAGGAGACAAAAACTGATAGGCAGAGAAGGAGAAAGAAATTGGGAGAATGAAAAAAGGAGAAGCTGTATGTACTTCTCTCTGTCTCTGTCTCTCTGTCTCTCTTTCTGTGTGTGCAGAGGTGTGTAGATAGATTCTGCTTTCCCTTTCCATCTCTATGTCTCAGTTCTTACCTGGAGACACTGGCTAGACTCGGACTATGGCACTGCCACCAAGGAGACCGAGTTTGCTGCCCTGTTGTCACTCCAAGAAAGCATGGCCATAGTCCCAGAGCCTCCTCTCATCTTTTGGAGCATCATAAAGTAAGTCTCAGGGCTTTGATGACATCTCTGGCACAGGAGCCAGTAGGGGCTCTGACTTTTCACATGCCATGCCTCCTAGGACCCAGTCCCAGTCCTGCTAGTTAGAGACAAAGTGGGGCAGTTGTCCATAAACCAGGTGTCCCTCTGGACTGTGGCCCCTTGAGTCCTAGCAGTGTCACTGATGCTTCATTCAGATTATCAGATCTGGGATCCATGGGGCCACTGTCCTTGCATTTTCTCTGTATGAGTTGCAGACTGATTTTGTCATTGTCATTGTCAGCCTTCACACTGTGCAGACCTCTTTCATGACATGGCATCCAGAGTTTCTAATGAGAGCCTAGTCCTCGTGGATAGAGTGTAGTAGCTCCAGAAAAGAAATAAAAAGTGAAAAATAAAATGGATCAGAGGTCATGATCATTACTTTCAAATGCCATTCTTATTCTCTGGGATCTCAGGTAGCAGAGATAAGACTAATATGTAGATTCTATACTTTGAGAAGGTGCTATTTTTAGATTTATGCATTTTTTTGTTAAACATATCTACTATTTAAATGAATAATAATTTAATGCCAATGTTCCCCCTGCTCAGTTGAAATAGTAAAGGGCTCAATCTTTTTGAAGCCCCATGTGTGCCTTTTTCCAATCATAATTTGGTCTTCCCACTTTAGAGAACTCCCTTTGTAAGTACTGTGCACCACTTCCTTAGTTTGTAGTTTTTGTTAGTTTTTGCCATAAGTACTTTTATGTCTACCAGTGCACTCTAGATTTGCCTGTTAGTTCTTTTGTCAATGGAATGATAGTTCTTTGTATTGTTCATTTTCTGATTATGTTCAACATTGTTCTTTTAGGTTCATTCATGTGGATTCTGGTAGCTGAAGGGCCTTCTTGTCCACTGCTGTCTTATACAGGCCAATGTTCCTCCATTAGACACTCATTTTGCCAGCTGGATTTCAGAGGTCAGAACTTTTGGAGTTGGGACAGTGTGTATGTCACGATTTTTTCAGTATATCTTACACTCATATTCAGTAATAAAACACACAGTATTTTTCACAATGGAATGAATATTTCATAAATACAACTAATTACTAAGTACAAATAGACTTGTATAAATTCAAATTATGATTTGCTGCTACATGAGTTCAACACAAACCATAATAACATTTCTTTTGGGGGGGTCAGACCTTTTTAGGTGATAGAAACAGAGAGACATTCGTATTGTTGTATAGTAGTTATCTCATTATATGCATTAAAAATTAAGTAGTGCAATATAACACACATAGAAAATGGCACAAAGTACAAAAATACAACCCAAGAAGTTATTAGAAGTCTATTATATATTTTGTGAGTAGAAGAGAGGATCTTGAAGACTCCAGACATAATAAGATGAAATCTGATTTTATTCATACATATTGTAGACATGTTTTAAAATTTACACCATACCTCACAAATATATAGAATTATTCTGTATTAATGACAAATTTCAAAAAATGTTTAAGAAGATGGCAGTTCTAATTACTCTAATTTGAGCATTACACATTATGTGCATGTATCAAATTACACTATATGCATAAATACATATCATTAAAATAATAATTAGAAAAAATATATGAAAAAGAAAACATTTCAAGGTTTCATTGAAAAGAAAAAAGAAACACACTAAATTATATTAAATAAGAACTGGAAATTCCAATTCCTATAAATATATCAATGAAAATTTTGCCATTATGCTATAATTAAAAAAAAAGTCACCTAACTATCACTTTCTAGATCAAGAAATAGAAATTTGCCAACAGGCTGACGTTACTTTTGTGCATGCTGATAAGCATTCTTTTCTTTCCTGGAAGTTAAATTATGACTCTCCTCCTTCTAACGTTTTAATTTGGCCTTGATACTTTTTGAACTTCTTGTAAATGCGATCATACCCAATGTATTCTTTTTGTTCTTTGTGGATTTTGCTTGAAATTCCTCATTGGTGTGAATATCTAGCTAGTTGTGTGTTGCAGTACTTTGTTCATGTCTATTACTATGAGTTGCTCCATGACTTGATGATAACATGCATCATTCAGGCAATCTACTGTTGAAGGAATAGTCACATGGCTTCTTTTGAAGCTTAATGCTGAAATTCCCTGCAACATCTTGAACCATATCTGTACATTTAATAGGTCTGACTTTTTTCAAGCAAGATGTTGCAGGGAATTTCAGCATCAAGCTTCAAAAGAGAGTTGAGTTTAATAAACTCATGTTAACTGAACTGGCTTCTTCTTTTACTTTGTCCATTTCTGCCGCTAATGAAACTTATTTGTTAACTATGCAGTTGTGTAACTCAGCAAAAGCGGTCTTGATCTTCCTCCCGGAGCTGTCCACTTCCTCCTTGATCAGGAGGACTCAGTATTTGGTTAGGGTAACAGTGCAGGGTCGCAAATCCTTCACTGATTTTTCAATATTTGGGCCTCTTTTCTTTGCCAGCTCATCTGGTTTTATCTCAAGATGAGCTGCAGGGGTACTGGACTTAACAGATGTTTTTGCCTTGGGCTTGCTGGGGCTCTAGGGCTGCTCAGCTGACCACTGTGGGCCATGTGACCTCTCTGCAGTTCCATGAATAGGTTTGGGGTTTCCATCTAAGGACAATTTCTGCTGCAATAGCCTGCTGCTTTCGGCCAGCCAGTGCAGTGCCTTGGGGGGCTCTTGGAGAATGGAGATCTTCTTCTGCCTGGGGTGGAGGTGAGGGGTGGGGCAAGGGATGGGGCGTGGGGTGTGGGGGAATGGGAGGTGGGGCAGGGTGGGCCTCTCTCTGGGCTGTCCTTCTCACAGCTGCAGGTCAGGCCGCTCTACACTTTGGCCTGCAGCACTGGTTGCCTTAATGCGGCTTGGACTTGCTTCTTTTTCTTTTATTATTATTTTTTCCTGTCATATTCCATTCTTTCAGAACATGAATTGCACTGCCATCAGCGAAAGCCTGGACAGCTTTATCCACATTAAAATCAAACTGCTGTAGCACCAGGACTATTTCTTTATTGCTTTTGTTGGGAACTGCTGATCTAACAGCGTAGATCTTTTCCTTGACGTTCATGTGAGTATCAAGTCCAGCCATCTTGGGTCTAATGGAATAAGGCCAGGGATTCCTAGAGATTCTCCCGAAAGCAGTATGGATTCTGGAATGTTCTCAGCCTGCAGACTCGGCATCCTGGCGCTCTCGTTCTGGCTCCGGCTGCAGAGGCAGCGGTGGGTCCTCCTGGGTGCTGCCTTCTCCTCAGCGCTGCTCGCTTAGCTCACAATTCTTTAACCCACCTGAAATGGACTTTTCCTTCTCCTCTCCTGTCTTTCCTTCCCTTCCCTTGTCTTCTGGACTCACCTTGCCCAACGCAGCCCCTACCCCTTTCTCCCCACTCCTCTCCCCCAGTCCTAAGTTTTGAACTCTGGATCTTGCACTAGGTAGGTGTTTTACCACAAAGACCACCCTTCAACCCTGAAATTGATTTTTGTATTTGTTGTGAGGTAAGGAAGATCTAATTATTATTTTCAATTTTTACAAAAAGACACCTAATTATAAATGTGGGTGCATTTATATACTCTTTTGAATTGCAAAATGTGAAAATGTCATTTGTGACTAAAATGCAATTTTGCTTTTTCCTTTGTAGTACTTACGTCTTTTATTTATTTATTTTTCATCCTACTATCCTGGATGTGCCTCCAGGTAGTGTGAAATAGTTCTGTTGAGAACTAGTAGTTTATCACCATTATATACTATATATGTGTACTTTAATTGATTTTTTTAAAATTTTAAAGGTAGAAAAATAGAACCATTAAATACAAAACAAAGAGCTAATAGGACATAGGAAATCCACAATTGTTACGATATTGCATATTGTTGTCTTCTAAATAGTTACCCAGACCACCGACCCCAGGACTGCAAAGTAAATCAGGCAACATAAACATCAGCTTGCTTCCCTACTTCAGTTACTCCAGTTGTTAGCATCTCAGCCTGTGTTGCGTCTGGTTGCACAGGACAGCAGGGCTGGAGACTGGGGTGGCCTCCTTGCTGCTTCTCCTTGGCCAGCAGGGCCCACATTGGCACACAGGGATGCAGCACAGCTTTCTTGCTGCTACTTTAATTGATTTTTAAGTACAATGTTTTATTAATTTTGCATTTCTGGGGAAACTGTATTGGTAATGATTTATCATACATTTTGCCGTACTGCAACTTTGCTGCTAATAACTGACTTTCGGTTGGGACATTTATAGTAATGAATGAGATTTGCCTGTTTCTCCTTTTTTTTTAATTTTTGCAATGTTCTCATTCCCTGTTGAGTATTGAAGTGATGCTGATCTCATGTGGAGAGTTGCTGGGTCCTCCCTTATTTCTCATTTTTAGAAAGCTTTTGCAAGTTAGAAGTGATAGCTTTCTTGAATTGTTTATAAAACTCACTATTGTGGCCATTTGGACCTGAAATTTTCTTTGAGGAATTGCCTTTGTTTACTGATTGAACTTTTTCAACAGTTATTAAATCCATGCAGGTTTTCTATTACTTCTTAAATTAGTTTTGATGAATTAGTTTTCTAGAAATTTATTTAATGAAAAATTTAGAATTATTTATTTAGTGTTATCATAAAATTCTCTTTATTTAACTATCAGATATGTTACTTTTTATTTCTGATACATGTTATTGATATTTTCCCCACATAATCACTCACCAGAGGAATATAAATTATCTTTTCAAGAAGTAATGCTTTATTAGCTGTCCATTCTATCACATTTTATTCTAGTTTGTTATGATTTGCTTTCACCTGTTTTACTTTTATTTTATTCCCCTTGATTTTGTTTTCTTTTTTATAACACCATGAGATGGGAGTTAAGCTCACCGTTTTGCAACCTTTATTTTTTTTTGCTAACATTTGCATGTAATGTTGTAATTTTCCTGTGTTGGTCTTCATTCAGGTGAAAATATTTTTCTAGTAGTCATTATTGTTACTTCTACATTATTCCTAGTTGGTTTCCCAATTCTCACAAATGTGGGGATTTTTAGCTATATTTTGTTAAAATTTTTCACAGAACTGCATCTGGTCTGCATGATTTGACATTTATTGAGGTTTGCTTTATGGCTCAGTCAGTGAACAGGTTTTGCAAATTTTCTAAAGGTTATGTTCTCTGCAAGTGTTAAGTATAACATTCTATCCATATTCATTAGATGAACATTGATAATTGTGTTATTAAATAACCTGTATCATTACTGAATTTAAAATAACCTGTTCAATCAACTACCATGAATGTGTTAAAATATCACAATAAGAATGGATTTGTCTGTTTCTCCTTGTTCTATTAATTTTTCTTTATGAATATTTGTGACTTTTTCATTCCTAAAAAATGTAGATTGTTATATTTTCCTAGTGAGTGAAAGGTTTTATCCTTATTACATCAAACTTTGTAATAATATCTTCAAGTATGTGCTTGATGATTATAGAGCCACACCCATATTTTTATGTCTTACAAATTTTCAACATTTGTTTTACAATCGTTCTGTATTTTTACATATGTAAATATATGGTGAAGTATATAGAAAATACATAACACCATTCATATATTCATGTAATGACTTTTTCAAAAGGAACACACTCACATCCCCACCACCCAGACTGTAAAACAAAGCATGACTAGCACCAATATTCCTCTTTACATTCCTGTCCAAAGGGAGTCAATATTAATCATTCTGAATAACATCACACAAGATACAGAGTAATAGTTTCCAGAAAGTACAAGGGATATGTTGAGAGAGAACCACTTTAGTGATATGATTTCTTTCTAAAGTAATACATAATTATATTAAAAATAATATATTTTATTAGGAAATAAAAAGTGTTGATTATTTGCATAAGTTCTACATAGAGAAGCATTTTGTAGTTAGAACTCTGGAAATCAAGTTACAGAGAGAGACCACTTGACTTGATAATATAAAAGATAAAAACTACCTTCCACAAGAAATTACAAAGGAAGGAATTGAGTCACTTAACAAGACAGAGAAGACAAAGATAACAATATGTTTGGTGTGAAAAAGGCCTATATAATTCAATAATTCCCCCTCCTCAAATAATGAGAAGATGATGTGAACAAACAATAGAACTAAAAAGTTTGCTTAACAGATACAGGAAAATAGTTCCATCACCAATAATCAAAGAAATGAAAACAAAATTATAGAAACAGCCTTTTGGCTTTCTTCTTTTCTTTTCTTCTTTCTTTGTCTCTCTCTTTTTCTTTTCTTTTCTTTTCTTTTCTTTCTTTCTTCTTTCCAATGGTGCTAGGATTGAACCCAAGTCCTTCACACAGATCTACATTCCAATCTTACAATTTTTTAACAAATTTTGATACAATGTTTGACTAAATCACTAAACTGTCCATACTGGGCTTGAAATTTTGACTTTTTTTTGCTGTAACCTATTAGATTGTTGGAATCAGAGGCCTTCACTATCATTAACTATCATATTAATAAGTATTAAGGAGAAAACTTTAACATCAAAATCCTAGAGGTTACAGATAAAAGGCAAATTAATTGGAAAAATATTTTTATGACATCCTAAGGTCAACTTTCAAAATAGATAAAAAGCCCAAGAGTATTTGACTTAGATATCTTACTTCTTCAAACATTTATGGCAGTGGACCATAAATATAAAAAAGATTTCAGAAACTTTGACTGTGTCACTTTTTGTTATATTGAAAGCTTAGATACTCCTTAATCATCTGACCATAGTGAAAGATTATATGAATCATGACTCTGTCTTCTGAT
>PVLA01013850.1:0-34899 GCA_004027455.1 Hydrochoerus hydrochaeris | reverse complement strand
GACGCCAGAGTCTGCCCAGAGGCGAGCTGAGGGGAGGGAGGTTAATGTGCTTTAAAGCACTTGGCCCAAATGAAATCACATAATCCAGGAAGGGACAAATCACACTGCTCATTTTTAAAAAAGACATAAGGAGAAGAAAAGAAACAGGCCATCACCACCTCCTTATGGAGAGGGAGGGCGGCCGGGGGTGTCAGCCGTGTCCCTGGGGAGCTATAAAGGGGCACCGGCTCCAGCCTGGGCCTCACTGCACCTGGACAGCACCACCACCTCCCCAGGGAGATCGGTAAGTGAAGGGCCAGGGCCAGCGGGGTCCCCTTCATCGGGATTGGGGTCACCTGAGACCCCGCCCGCACTCCACACTGCTAGGGCGGCACCAACAGGCCAAGCTGAGGCAGCCACTGCCAAGGTCTGAGCACCTGGGGTCTCTGCCCTCAGCGCTGTCCAGGCAGGGGCCCTGCTGAGCACCTCCAGAGCGGGGCCAGGTGAGCCTGGGGGGACAGCCAGGCTCTGGCTGCTGGGGAAGCAGGCCCCAGGGTCCGTGCTGACACCCTCGCTGCCCTGACACCTGGAGGGACCCGCAAAGGGCCGGCCACTCCAGCATCTGTCTTTATTCCTCTCCAAGCTGGAACCCCCATCTCCTATAGGTGGGACATCCCTGACCCTTGGAGAACCCCAAACAGGGCTCTGAAAAGGGGGGAACATTTAAACAGCTCCGGTGGGCAGCCTTCCTGTGAGGTTAAAGGAGGGGTGAGAGCCAGCCGAGGGGTGGGCGTCACTCGGGAACCAGATGGGGCTGCAGGCCACTGCAGAGGACACCTGTAACGCAGAGGGCAGGAAGGAGGGGTCCCCGGCACCAGGCGGCGCCACACAGTGCTGGCCCCCTGTCCACCAAGGCAAAGGCTGCTGGGGACCTGCTCCCGTCAGCTGTGGGGTGTCCACCCTGGGAGGAGAGTCCTGGGGCCCGTGGGGTGCTCCCTGGGGGATAGGACTTGCTCGGAGCCCCATGTTCAGAGGGACCTCTGCCAACCCCAGGCTCCTAGGGCAACAGGAGCGGCTGCAGTGTCCTCGCCGCAGGACAGGCATGTTACAGAGCCCAGGTTCAGGACAGATCAGGGGACACACAAGGACACGTGTTCCATGTGCTGTGCACACACGGGGCTCACAGATGATGCATGGTCCAAAGGGACAGCGTTTAAACCCTAAGAACTTAGCACAGTGACACACATATTGGTATTAATCCCCTCAAAATGCTCTGAACACCTGACTGACGCCCTGGCTCAAGCCCATCTGAAGCACCTTGGAGTCCTCCTGTGTGTGACTCTGTTAGTGCAATAAAAATACAGCAATGCCCCTGCGAGCGCCACCCAGCGGAAGGGCAGGACCGCGAAGCCAGGCGCTGTGTCCTCCTCCACCTCCGTCACCGGGCCGGGCACCTGCAGCTTCATGGTCACAATGACCATGGAAAGGGCAGGTTTCGAATCCGTTCAGGACGGCGAGGCAGCCAGGACCATGCAGCTGAGGACCCTCAGGACAGGAGCTCAGAGCTGCTGCAGAAGCGGCCAGGGCAGGGGGCAAGTGTGTTGGAACCCACGGGAGGATTCGAGGGGAATTGTGACAATGCACCTTTTACTACAACGTGTGCACATGCACACACGTGCAGGGCACACTGGTCACATCTGCACACAGGTACTTGTGTGTCATCGCTCCTCCTGCCCCTGTGTCCCAGGCTGCGGCCTCCCTGCCTGGGTCCCCCTCGGAGCCCCATCCACGAAGCTACCATGGCAACCCCGAAGGCCTGGCTGCCCTACCTGCTGCTGCTGGCCCTGGGCCTGCAGACGGCCGCCAGCCGAGCCCGGCAGCACTCCATGGAGGTCCGTGGTGAGTGTCCGCTGCGTCCGCCACTGCCCCGCCCAGCCCGGCCAGGATCCACATCCTGGGCGCTGACCGCCTGCTGGACAGACCTCGCCCCAGAGTGGCCCTGAGCCCACATGGCCCCCGTGGCCCTGCTCAGCCTGCCTGATCCCTGGAGAACCCGGGGTGGGAGCCAGAAGGGACCCTGCTCCTGGTGACATCTGGATCCAGGTCCCAAAGCCACAGCGCTGCCCACAGCCGAGGGCCCGTGGGGGTGCTGACGGCTCCCACCTGCTGCCGGTTCTTCCTTTCCAGCCCCGGACATCAATCCCGCCTGGTATGCAGGCCGCGGCATCCGGCCTGTGGGCCGCTTCGGCCGGAGGGGGGCGGCACTGCCAGAGGGGCTGGGGTCCAGCCCACAATGGCCGCTGACCTGCTGCAGGGTGCCGGGTGGACCTGAGCCCCCCCAGGACGGGCACCGGATTCGGTGAAGATGGGAACTCTGGAGCCCTGCCCCCGCAGGCTGCCTTCCCTGTGTCCTAATAAAAGCCTGGCCTTGTTCATGCCTGTCTGTGCTGCATGATGACAAACTGGAAGGCGTTTCCCCTCCTGGGCGGTCAGCCTGGGAGGAAGCTCAGCGCCTGGCAGCCCCTTTGAAAAGAAGAGGCTACGCAGGCTGATTACGGGTCTGGGACCACCTTGGTCACCAGCTTCCACGGACACTGTGCTCATTTATACAGCTCCCAGCAGCTGCCAGGCTGCACACAGCACAAAGCCTGGGGTGCCACACCGCCCCACCTCACTCAGGTCTGCTCTTGCCACAGGCAGCAGGCAGCTCTGGGCCCAAGAAGGCTGGGTCCAGGAACCACCTTGGGGTCCCCACAAGGTGACCAACGAGCCCAGGCCCTGCAGTGCCCACCCACAAGACAGAAGTGGGTGCCAAGCCAGCGCCGCCTCGCCCTGTGCACTTCCAGGTGCTGGAGCGAGTGTTTAATTCTCAGGGTTCCAGGGGCTGGGTTTCCAGATTCTGGGAGCAGCAGAGTGAGGGCTGCAGCCTGGCTGACAGGCAGGAGAGGGCTTCTATCCTGAGTCTCCTCTCACAAGGGCACCGGTCCTGTCCAGGAAGCCTCCCTCCCCGCAGCCTCGGCTCCTCCCAAGGCCCTGCCTGTGCCAGGGGGTGAGGATTTCAACCTGATTCAGGAGGGAACATAACTATGCCACAACGCCCCTCTACTATAAATAGGTGGCCACACCATGGAATATTATTCAGCCATGAAAAGAGAGGAGACACTGAGCCCAGCTGCACCCAGGTGAACTTCAAAAACATGCTGCAGAGGGAAGGAGGCCCGACACACAAGGCCACAAACTGTAGGACTCCACGCACAAGAAACATCCAGAATGCACAGTTCCAGAGGCAAGGATAGATCAGAGCTGCCAGAGGCTGGGGAGTGGATTCAGTCCACAGTAGGTTGGAGCAAACATGGCAGACAGTTACAGGGTTAGGTCTTGTCCAGGTCCTTGGGGAAACACAGAACTGAGTCGCACACCGAAGAGTTGCAGAGGACCCATGATTTATTCTAAAGAGAAAAGATGAAATCTACTCCGCAGGGTGAGAGGTGGCCAGGGAAGAGCTCATGGCCCACAGGGCCCCTTCCTGACCCCCCAGGAAGCAGCTCAAAGGTGGCCCCCTCTTCCCCAGCCA
Organism: Hydrochoerus hydrochaeris; assembly: GCA_004027455.1. Lineage (NCBI taxonomy): Eukaryota > Metazoa > Chordata > Mammalia > Rodentia > Hydrochaeridae > Hydrochoerus > Hydrochoerus hydrochaeris. The sequence goes on along the minus strand of PVLA01013850.1, from coordinate 31,346 downwards.
CTTCCTTGGTCACCTGATGCCTCAGATCCAGCCCAGGCAGTGGGCTTAGGAGGACCGGGCCTTGTCCTCCACCCCCGGCCTTCCTCCAGGAATCCCTTGAAGCTGCTTGGCTCAAAGACCTGGCCCAGCTCCAAGGCCACGCCTCCAGCTCCAAGGCCACGCCCCTGTGGCCTGCTGGACATGCCCCAGAGGTGGCTCCACCAATTGCCTGGCGGGTTCCAATGCCAATCACGCTGAGACTCCTCCCTCAGGGCCACAAGAGGTGTCGGGACTCAAGTGTCTGGCTTTCCTGGGGACGGGCCAGCCCCTAGGCTGGAAAGGTCTCCCCACAGCCTCGGGACGGTTCTGCCACGCCGTCTGAAAGCAAAACCACCTGTGTCAGCTGGGGCCGCCAGCTTGTGGCACTTCTTGAGGGCGATCCCAGGAAACAAAGTTCTCCCATCTGTCCAGAGGGATTCGTGTTTCCCACAGCTTCCTATAATGACAGTTTTTGAACACACAGAAAGTCTGAAAAATAATTGTAATAGCTGGACATGGTAGTGCGTGCCACTCTGGGAGGCTGAGGCAGGAGGATCACAAACTTGAGCCCAGCCTGAACAAGGCAAGGACTTACTGAGTACTTGTCTCAAAATCATAGGTGAAGATGTAGCACGGTGTGGGGACCCTGGCTGCGATCCCTAGTACTACTGCCTCCCACATGGAGTCTTCTGCATAACACAAAACCAGACTGGAAAACTGTAGTGGCTTCACATCACCAAGTAGTTATCCCCACTCCATCCCCAAGTGTAGTGAGGGGTCCCTAAGGCCTTCTTCCAGCAGGCTCCGTGCAAACGCGCAGGTACTTTTGCCTGATCCCCGGCCTGATTTTTTTGCCTTTTTTCATGACACGGACTCTTCAAGGTGTCCACGCGACATGCACAGTGTCCACCCTGCAGGACCGGCTGTGTCCCCGGCCTCTCTGTCTCCTTCCTGAGGAGCCCCTGCTCTGCTCTGCCCCCCAGCGGCCAGCCAACCTCCCTCCCATCCTCGGGGGCCACCTGGGCCACCCACACGCAGGCCACGGCGCCCGGCCCTGCAGCAGCTTCCTGTTGCCCATCCGCTCACAGCCCCAGATCAGCCCCTGTGCGCTGACACAGTCCTCGGGACCCAAGGGACCTTGTGGGTCCCACATTTCCCCACAGGATTCGCCCTGGGACCAGGTCTCCTTTTGTTGTTGTCATTCATTCCTCTTACAAATAACTCTTGAAGCTCACAGTGATCTAATTTGGCCACTGGGAACCCTAAAACGGGAACACACTTTTTAAAAAGAGGAATTGAGCCAGGCGTGGTGGTGTGCACCTGTAATCCCAGCACCTGGGAGGCTGAGGCAGGAAAATTGCCCCAAGTTCAAGGCCTGTGGGTACCAAGGCCCTGTCTCACAATAAATAAATAAATAAATAAATAAATAAATAAATAAATAAATAAATAAATTTTAAAAATAAAAACAAAAAAAGGAGCAGGAACACTTGCAGATGGACGGCCTACAAATGCCCCACTCTTTTGCGGGGGGCGGAGGGGAGGTGAAGAGCCTTAAGGAGTTTTGTGGCGCCATCTAGTGGTCATGAGCAGCCCCGGCCTCCCTCTGGTTCCTTCTCTAGGGTGTAAGCGCCCCAAGCCTCAGGATGGAGAGAGGACAAGGCTGGGGACCCCAGAGCACGCACACCAGGGCTTCACCTGCTCTAGAATCATCACGATTACACTATATAACCTCAGTAACCATGAGAAACTGCACCTAGCGGGGCATGGCTGCACACACCTGTAACCCCAGCGCTCAGGAGGCTGAGACAGGAAAATAGATCCCTGTGAGCTCAAGGCCAGCCTGGGCTACATAGCAAGACCTTGTCTCAAAAACCCAAAAACAAAGGAACAAACAAAAAGAAAGGCCTCCAAGAAGATGGCCTGCCAGGCACTGCCCCACCCAACCTCATGAAGTGACCACAGCCGAGTTGCCAAAAGCAGTTTAATTTTTAGAGAAAAGGCTGCCTCCATAGCCCAGCCTGCATCTCGGGGTGGCCATCTCAGCGTCCTCGTGCTCCCTGGTCAGAAACAGGGCTGCCTGGACCCTTGGCCCAGAGAGAGGAGGCAGGGCTGCTGCACACTGAGGGCGGCCACCCTCTCGCCTCACTTTTCCAGGCTCAGTCACCTCGTCCGGGCCTATCCCATTCCCTCCCATTGCCTAGCAGGCAGAGGTGCCTGTCCAGCATCACAGCGGTCAGTTTCTCCTCTGTGCTGGTGGCGAGGCCTTGGACAGGGTGACAACACAGGCAGGACGCACAGGTCTGGCCAGGGCATTGGGAATCCAGGAGCCTCTTGATGGCTGACAGTCCCCACAGGTTTTGGGGTACAGTTTTGCAAGGATACCACTTTCCAGAAAACTCCAGGGCTCAGGCACAACCCGGTACCTGGACGAGTGACCACAGAAGGGCCAGCAGGGCCGCACCCTAAAGACGCAGTCTGGCTGCCCACGTGGTCCTGCAGCCCCGCTGCAGTGGCTGCTCCTAGGGACTGCAGCACCTGGTCTGCCCAGCAGGTGCCTGGCTCAGCCGCAAGGCCCGGGAGTCGCCCCGTGGGCTGGGGCCCAGCCTGGCCATGTCTCTCTGCAGCAGCTCCTGGGCTGGGGAGACAGAAGCCGCGGGTGGGCAGGGGGTGGGCTCCCCCAACCCACCACCAGCCTGACCCCTGACCAGCGCTGACACTGTCCAGAGCCCCATCTCATAGCTCCACACCTGCTGTCAGGGGTAGCCCTCACCCTGCTCATGTGGCCATGTGTGGTCACTCACCGACAGCACTGAAGACCTCAGACACCTGGTGGTTCAGTCTGGCCGAGGTCTCCATGAACAGCAGCCTTCTGCTCTCAGCAAACTCCTTCCCCTCCTGGGGAAAAACCAGGCCTTTTTGTGTGTCCCAAGGGCCCCCTGACAACCTCTAACATAAGGACCCAAAGAGCAGCCGCAGCCGGCAGAAAGCAGCCAAGATCTTGGCCCAGAGGAGGCGGGCCCGGGCCAGTAAGGGGACAGCAGGCGGGTACGGGCAGAGCATCCAGAGGAGGGTGAGGGCAGCTTTCCACGTCCAGCCCCTCCTGCCTCCAGGCCCACTCTGTGGACACTGCCCAGCAAAAGCTGCATGGCCAGAAAGGAGCAGGCAGCCCCAGGCCATGTCCACTCCACAATCTAGGGCTCCCAAGGAAGGGGCCCCTGGTGCAAAACCCCAGGTCCCCCAGGCTCCCAGCAGAGCAGCTCCAGGCACCCCAGAGGCCCCAATCACGTGACCAAGCTCAGCCATGACGTGGGGCTCAGGACCCCTGTGCCCACTGCTCTCCTCGCCTGGCTCCCCACATCTGTGCCAGCTCCCGCCTTCTCCCTGCCTGGCTTCTCAGCCAGGTCCCCAAACAGCCCCCTCCCTGGGCCACACTGGTGACAAGGGGCAGCCTGGGTTCTGCTCCCTCCACCCGCCCATCCACTGCTCCTGCCACCCCAAGGAGCCCGCAGCCCACACTCCACGGTGAACCCTGTCAAACCCCCTCTCCTCCGCTACCAGGGTGCCCCCAGATTCCCAGGGTGTGGTAGGCGGCCGCCCCACCCCCGCAGCAGGGAGCACCCCAGTGTGCTGATGTTAGTTCCTAAATTAATTCTCCAGGAATCAGAAATGGGACCTCTGGGGACCTGGCTGCTTCCAGGGCTGGAAAAACAGCGTGAGCCAGGAAGGGACAGAGGACAGAGCAGGTGAGGACACAGGAGCGGGTGACCAGACTTTTGGGGCCAAAGCCAGGAGGCAGGGAAAGGACATGGGTGGGAAAATCGGCGAAGCTTGGGTACGGGCTGCGGCGCAGTTGTCAGTGCTGCCTGAGCCCTGGTCCCGTGGGACGATGCAGGAGGACACAGGCGTTTTTTGTGTTCTTTGGGCATCTTTACCCAGGTGAGATTATTGCAGAGCACAAGTCCAAAGCTGCAATGCACAGCTGGGCCTCACTGCTGCCCAAGACAAGAGCTGCCCTGCTTCATGGGGGCTCAGGCAGGAGAAGCGGGGTGGTGACCTGGGGTCCCCTGTGGGCCCCAGGGGAGCCCCGGGGCAGCGTGTGGCCAAGGCGTGACATGGACACTCCCCCAGGGGCCTCACTGAGCCTCCCGAGCTGCAGGCCAGCCTGGTGCCGCCCTCAGCTCAGAGCCTCAGTGTTTCAGTTTCACTGCTGCCCATGCGACTCACTGAGCACAGAGGGGACGTGAGAGCCACCAGTGCCCATCGGGGAGGAGAGGCCGGGCAGTGGGGACCAGGCGCCTGGGCCGGATAAGGAGGGTCTTCCCTGCAAGCGTGTGTATACACTTGTGTGCGTGCGAGTGAGTGTGTGCAGGTGTGTGCAGTGTGACGGGGTGTGAGCAGGTTAGCTGTTTAGCAGTGAGTGTGTGTGTGAGGGGGTGGGCTTGTGAGCATGTGCACCAGCGGGTTTGTGCATGCGGGTGTGTGTGCAGGTGTAAGCAAGTGTGTGCAGCCGTGTGAAGATGCAGGTGTGCGTGCAGGTGTGTCAGTTCCAAGGTCCCCACTGCCCCGTTCTGCCCAGGATGTGCCCTCCCCGGCCCGAGGCACCTGCAGCGTCACCTGCCGCTTCTCTTCCAGGTCCGTCTTGTTACCCACCAGGGCCACCACGACCTCTCCGGGCTGTGACTCCTTCTCCAGGTCCTTGAGCCACTGCTGGGCCCTGAGGAAGGACTCCTGAGGAGGGCAGGACCCCACTGCACCTCACCATGGCCTCGTCCCTGCTCCAGGGACACCCCAAGGGGTGACACTTGTGGGAAACCTCCTGGGACGAGCCAGGTCATCCACCACCACCCCGCAGTGCTGTCCCCAAGGAGGTGCTGGGCTCCCCTTCCACACGGCTGTGCAGCCATGCGCCGAGCCACGCAGCCCCCAAGGGTGCAGGACAGCAGCTGACACCCCAAGCCCAGCTCCTCGCTGCAGTCCCCACAGACCAGGAGAGGGGCCCCCACTGGGCCTGGAAGACCACACCACGGTTAAGGTGCCGGTGCCACTGCACCCCCTCGGTGGCAGCTCCCACGCGCGAGCCAGCAGAGGGCACACTCTGGGCCCAGCCCCACCTTCCTGGTAATGTCGTACACCAGCAGCGCAGCGTGGGCGCCTCGGAAGTAGAGGTGGCACACGCTGTGGTACTTCTCCTGGCCGGCCGTGTCCCAGATCTCAAGCTTCAGCGCCACGCTGCCCACGGCCACCACTTTTGTGAAGAACGCGCCTGAAAAAGGGAGGCGGGTAAGTGACCACGAGGGGACCATGGTCCCCGGGCCCCACTGTGCCAGTGCAGGGTCACGAAGACAGAGCACGTGCGGGTGTCCTCGGTACACGTGTTCTAGAAGGGCCTGCGGGATCTCCGGGTGGGAGAGACACGGGGCCTGACTCAGGGTCAGGTGTGAGAGGACCAGAGCTCGCGACCCAGGACTTCTCACCCCCGGGCCCTCCCCCTGAACCCTGGCTCAAAAGAAAATAGTGGGTCCCAAAAATGAGCGCCAGGAGCTGAGTTCCGATCAGGCTGAAATCCCTGCAGGACTCCAAGGAGCGCGTGGGTTTTCCCCGAGCCCCACCGAGGTGCGGGTCAGTGTCCTCCCTGAGGGCAGCTCCTGCTTGCCCCCCCCGCCGCGCACCGTTCCAGTGGCTGAGACCCAGCGCTTCGGGGAAGTGCTCCTTCCCAAGGCAGCATCCTGGAGGGGTAGCCCCAGCCCCAATCCACCTCCCCAAGGACGAGGAGGAAGCAGGGTGCTGGGGGGGGCGGTCTGGGAGACATCACCAGGAGTCTGCACATGCACGACCAGACCTCACGCTCTTCCCGAGACGCGTGTGCAGAACGCCGGGTGACGTGGCCTGAGCGTGGAGGCCGGAGCCTCCTGATAACGAAAGGCCCAGGCGTGAGCCCCAGTAAAGAGAAGGCTTGTGACACAAGTGGCCTTCGAGTCCCTGAAAAGGACCCAGGGCAATCCTCATGGTCACATCAGAGCGGCTACAGCAGCAAGGCCAGGGCAAAGGGCGATGGGTTAGAACGAGATGTCCCCCGCTTGCCCTGCAAGCAGGACGAGCCTCTGCACCCGGCGGGATCTCCCATCTGGGTGCTGCCTCGCTGTTTGGAGGTGAGGCCTGGGGAGGAGCGTCAAGGGGGCGGGGCCTGGGGAAGGCTCAGGGGGCGGGGCATGGGGGAGAGGGTTCAGGGGGCGGGGCCTAGAGGAGAGCGTCGCGGGGCGGGTCTGGGGAGAACGTCAGGGGCGGGGCCTGGGAAGAGCGTAACGGGGTGGGGCCTGGAAGGGCACAGCGCCTCCCCTTTCTGCTTCCTCTTCTTCGCCCTGCTGCGAGCCAAGTTCTTCCGTGGGACCCCCGCCCCACAAAACATGCCTTCTTGCCTAGGGGGCCCGTGATGGTGGACTGAAAAAAAAACGTGAACCCAAATAAACCTCTCCTCCTTTGTGGGCCTCAGGCTTTTGATCCCACAGTGAGGAAAGTGACTGACTCAGAGTGTGTAGCCCAGCTGGCGGCCTCCGAGCCGGGGTGATGTCAAAGCGGGGGCAGGAATGTTTGGGTTTCTCTCCGTTCACAGGCCACCCCGTGGGACCCTGGGCAAGAATCCAGGCTGTGTTCCTTGGTTCTGACTCAGAACCTTCCAATTCCCAAAACCCACCTCTTGAACATCTTTCACGGCTGAAGCCAAACTGGTTTAAAAAAATAACTTCCAAAAAATCCAGACAGACACGGAGATTTTACCTGAAATGGGTTAAGGGGGAGGCCAGGAGCCGGAAGGGAAGGGGCCGAGAGCCTGAGATGTTTCTAGAACACACGGGTGCAGGGGGGCACAAGGGCACATCCCGCAGGGCCTAGAAGCGAAACACGGCAGCCCTGGAGGCACAAGCCAGGCCCCTTCCTGCTGCGTCTCCCAGCAACCACGTCACAGGCCACACGGTCCCCAGGGTCCCAGAAGCAGCAGGCCCTCTTCCTGGGGACCCCAGCGGGGGATGTGCAGCCTCAGAACCAGCAGAGCAGAGAAAGGGGTACTCTGCTCCCTACTTGTATTTCATTCCCAGAAGTCAAATGTGCCCCTGCTAACTTTTGGCAAAGTAAAATATGTCTCCTTCGTTATGTTTTAAATAAACAGCATAACCCTTCCATCGAGTCCTCACTGTAGCACTCATCTTTTGGAAAAAGCTTCAACCTGACTGTGGGTTGAAGGGAGAGGAAGCGATCTGGGGACTGGGCCATCATGGAGTCGCTGGCTCAGGAGGGCAGTAAGTGGCAGTGAGGGCGCCTGTGTCACCGCTTGCCTTTCACACCCGAGCAGCAGTGTCTGTCACCAGGCTGCACCTGCAGCACAGGGAAGGGGCGGGCAAGGCTGGGCCCTGGAGAGCTGGGGACCCCAGGCCGCAGACAGTGAGGATGCAGGCAAAGGCTGCCTGGGGACCAGGACAGGCTGGCTCCCGGGTGCTTGGCCTGCTGCTCGTTAAGACCCCATTTGCCTTTTCCTCCGGGACAGGCAGGGACTTTGAAAACCATCTTTGCTGAAAGTTACGGCTCTTAACTTGGGCCTACAGGGACCCAAAGATGATTAAACCTAGAGCCAGAGCGAGCACAGCTTGTCTTTTGGTTTTTTGGGTGGTTTTGTTTTGTTTGTTGTTTTTGAGACCCGGTCTCACTGTGTAGCATGGGCTGAGCTTGAATTTGCAGCCGTCCTCGGGCCTCTGCTTCCCGAGTGCAGGAATTATAGGAATACACCACCACACCCAGCTAAATAATAGATACGTCTAAGACCACTGCACAGGACAGACCTCAACTCCGGGGCTCTAGGGATCCTCCTACCTTAGCTTTCAAAATAGCAGAGCCTGACCAAGGTCAGGTAACCACACCCACCCTCAGTGACTCTGAAACTGAGTCAAAATTTGAATGTCACTGAAGAGCCGTTTACAAGGAATTTCTAATCAAAATCCAAACCAAGCCTTTTTTTTTTTTTTTGACACGGGGTCTCACCTTGTGGCCTTGAATTCTCAGTTGTCCTCCTGCCTCGGCCTCCCGAGTAAAAGGTAACAGGTTTGAGTCCCCACACCAGCCAGTCCCTCACCTGTTTCATACAACCATGACAGCCTACTCGTTAATAAACCTAAAACCTGCGTTTGTGGAGTGAATCAATGACCAAAACCTTGCCGGCCACTCTTCTGAATTCTTCTCTGATCCCGCTAGAGATTTGCAGAAACCAATCCATGAGGAGAGAGAAGCCCACCTGGGGGGAGAAGCGAACCCACTGTGGGGGGCAGTGAGCTGGGAGCCGAGGCATGGCTGCGGGAGATAGAGTGGAGACGCAGGCGCAGGGAGGAGAGACCTGGCGCTGGAGCTTCCGGGAGCCTGGATTCCACCCCTGAGATTCCATCACCGTCGTCTTTGCCTGGTGAGTCACTGTCCCAAATGAGGACAAGGACACCCACCGCCTATCCTCGGCAGCATGCAGAGGGGACAGAGGTCTGAGGTGGTGCTGGGGACTTGGTGATCTCTTGCCCTTCGGATGACCTCTTTTGTGGGAGGTGCTGATTTGTTTTGTCTTAGACAGGGTGTTGCTATGTAGTTTAGCTTGGAGGTGACCCGAGTAGCTCTGGCAGGCCTCAGAGTCCTGGCGATCCTCCTGCCTCAGCCTCCCAAGTGCAGGAATTACAGGTCTGCACCATTACCTGGCTTCTTGTTCCTTGGAGACAGGGCCTAGATATGTCACCCAAGTGGTTCTAAAATTACTGCCTGGCCTCGAACTCACTATGTAGCCCAGGCTGTCGTGGAATTCCAGTGATCCACCTGCCTCAGCCTCCAAAATGCTAGGATTATAGGCCTGCACTGCTCCAGGCTTATTTGAGATAAGGTCTGTTGAGTCCCTGACAGGCCTAGGCTGGACCTCTGCTTCCCAGAGAAGTAGCATCCCAGGCACGCACCACCACGCCAGACTGAGTCAAAACTTTTGGGTTTTTTCTCTCTTTTTTTTTTTTGTTTTTGTTTTTGCTTTTGAGACAAGGTCTCCCTGTGTAATTCACCCTGGCCTTGAACTCATTATGTAGCTAGATTCAGATGCACGGTGATCGCCCTGCCTCAGCCTCCTGAGTGCTGGAATTACAGGCCTGCACCACCACGCCCCGCTAATCTAGATTAGCCTGCAGCTCCCTAGCTAGCCCAGGGTGACCTTGCACTCAGAGCGATCCTCCGGCCCCAGGTCGGAGTGCTGAGACTGAGAGGTGTGTGACCCAACACCTGGCTGGCCTCAGCGAGCCCCCATGGCCAGCACCAGGGTTTGCCTCAGTGCATTCCAGCCTTAACCTCGCCTGCCCCCGGCCTGCCGAGGGAGGTGGAGCGGCCGCTGGACTCCTGGGGAGGGAACGGAGGGAGGTTGAGGAACGCGGCCAAGGCCGCGCAGCTGCCTGCCGAGAGGTGCGGAGGGCGCTCGGCAGGACCCGCCTCTTGCCCGTGCTCCACTGCCCTCCTACGCGGGGCTGCGGACCAGCACTGGCCTCCATCTGCGTCTCTATAGCCCAGCGCCCGAGGACGGAGGAGCCGCGGGAGGGGGGTGAGGAGCGGGGTGGCGGGTCCCACCAGGATCTAGGGAGTTGGGTGACCCCAGAGGACTCGTGTGTCTTTCTGCCGCGCTGCCCGGCAGGACCGCGGGCGGGACGGGGCTGGACTGGGGGCGGGGCTGGGGGAGGGGAGGGGAGGAGCGGGGTGGGCGGGCTGCGCTGGGGAGGGGCGAGGCGGGCGGGAGCTGCGAGCTCTGCAGGCCGGAAGGGAGCGCAGAGGGAGGACGCGGGTAAGGCAGAGCGCGGGGGCGGGGCGCAGGGCCCGCCGCCTTCACCCCCGAACCCCCAAACCTCCAATCCAGCTGGCAGCGATTGCACAACCAGGCGCGCGCAGCGCTCCGCGCCCACTCCCGGAGGAGAAATCCGAGCTGGAATACTTTGGCCAAAGTCACACGAGGGACAGGGACAAAGTATTTATTTCCTGTTCCACGAAGCTCCCTCAGCAGCGCTTCCCTTCTCTGAGATTCTTCCTCCCCCTAAGGTTTTCACCCCCACACCCCCAGCTTCTGACCCCTGCATTTCCATCCACAAAGGGGGGCGCGCGACCTAGGAGGTTCCCCAGCCAGCAGCTCTCACCGGTGAGCGGTTCCCCGCTGAGTCTGTTTCCACTGCCGGCCCGGGTGACCCAGGGGACCCCGGAGAGGCTGGCGGCTCCGACCTGGCCCTGCGCCCAGGAGTCTGCTCCGGGTAGGAGGAAAAGCCCGCCTTCTGCAGTGACTTGAAATGAAACCTCGGGGCTTTTATGTCGTGCCTCGTTTGTCTTAGCCAGGTGTATTTTGGAAAGTGAGCGTTAGAGAGATGGGGCCGTATGACATTTGCATTTTCTTAGCCTGTGGCCTTGGAGTGAGAATTCTTCCCCCAAGATGGTTGGAGTGAGTTCCAGGTGCCTTGGATCCCAGCTGGGGGGGTGGGGGGTCCAGAGTTCCGGGTGCTGCCTGGGAAGTGGGTGTGTCGCTGGTGGCCTGGATTCATCACCTGGGGCTCAGACCTGCTTCCTGGCCTCCACCAAGGCAGAGAACTCTCCGCTGCCAGGCCAGGGCTTCTGACTGCAGGTGGGGGTCTCACTGGGCAAGGCGGGGTGGGTCTCAGCTCGTCTCTCCCTGGGTGTCTCCCCAGGTACCTCGGCCTGCTGATCCTCAGGATGAGCGCCCGGTCCCCACCCACACTCCTGCAGCTGGGAGTCCGAGGCCTTCTGAGGCACAAGGCCGTGGCCCTGGGGGCCCTGGAGGACTTGCCCGGAGACCTCTTCCCGCCCATCTTCGCTGAGGCCTTCGCGGAGGGCCACGCAGAGGTGCTGACGGCCATGGTGCTGTCCTGGCCCTTTCCCTGCCTTCCCCTGGGAGCGCTGATGGAGGCGGCGGGCCCTGAGCTCCTCCTCAGCCTGCTGGGCTCCATCCCAGTGCCCAAGAGGAACTGGCAGGTCCTCCAAGCCGTGCTCGACGCGCTGGACCAGCTGCTGAACCGGGAGGTGAGCTCCAGGTGAGGGCGAACCCCGGGTACCTGAGAGTGAGGGCCTGGGACTGGAGGCAGTGACAGGGAGTGCAGGCTTCATACGGTGGCTGCCAGGGGGTCCCAGAAGCCTTGGTGAGGAGGACAGTGAGCAGGGAGAACCCTGCCCCCACATGCTCCAGGAGTAGGGCCTGCGTGGAGGGGGAGGGGAAAGGAGAGGAAGGGGGGGGAGCGGCCTTGACCTGACCCTCAGCCTCCTTCCCGCTCCACCCGCAGGAGGCTGAAGCTGCGGGCTGTGGACGCCCGGTGCGCACAGCAGGGCCTCCCGAAGGTCTGGGCCGGATCCCTGCGGGAAGCCGGCTTTTGGGAGGCCCCAAAGAGGAGGAGAACCGCCAAACGGGCCCTCACGGTGGTTCTGGACATCGGGATCCAGGAGGGGTTCCTGAGCGAGTTCTCGTCCCGGCTCCTCCGCTGGGTCAGGGACAGGAGAGGCCTGGTGCAGCTGGACTGCGTGAAGCTGCACATCACGGCCAAGAAGATCCAGAGCATCACGGAGTCGCTGGCCACGGTGGACCTGAGTCGCGTGCAGGAGGCCGACATGAACTTCAGCTGGGCGCTGTCCACGCTGTTCATCTTCTCCCACTACCTGAACTACATGCCCAACCTGCGCAAGCTGCGGATCTGCGACTGCTACACAAACCCGCTGGTCATCCCTGAGGAGAACGAGTCCTTCATCACCGACTTCGCCGTGCAGTTCCTCAGGCTGCACCGTCTGCGGGACATCTGTCTGGACTCCATCTTCTTCCTGGAAGGCCACCTGGCCCAGGTGCTCAGGTAGGCTGCAGGGCCGGGGCAGGAGAGCCTTTTCCTGTTCTAGGAGGGTTAGCGAGCAGGGCCAGCCCCACGGCAGCTGAGACAGAGATCCAGCCGCACGGCGGGACCGAGGCGAGTGCGGGTCCCACCCCTCTGTACCGAGCAGCCCGCCCCGAAGCCAGGGGTCAGCGACAGCTCCTGGAGAAGCCTCTAGGGTGAGGTGCTGAGACACAGCAAAGGCTGGGGGGCGGTGAAGGGAGGCGGAGGTCACGCCCCACGCTCAGTGGGCCTCTCGCACGCCAGCATCCTCCCCGTCCCTCCTGACCCGGGCCCCACACGCGGTGCCCAGGGAGGGAATGGGAGCTGCCACCACCATCACCGTCTCTGCCTCCCCATTAACGGTCCTCTCTGTCTGGCAGTAGGGATCTCGAGCCCCCTGTGTAGCTGGGGAAGTACAGTGCCCTAGCTGACCGCCAGGAGCAGGAGTGTGGGGCCAGGAATGGGACATGGACCTGGCCACCCCAGTGGACAACGTGGCCAGCCCCCGTCTGATTTGTCCTTCCTGTCTGGCTCCTGCCAGCCTCCTTGGGAAAGACCTGTGGTTTTCTGAGAGGGAAGGGGTCTCTAGAAATTGGGGACTCATCACATGAGTGATAGTAAATGCCTCAGCCTAAGTGGGAGTGATTCAGGCGACCCTGGTCCGCCTTGTAGTTGTCCCCACTGCCCCCCTGTTTTCATGGTTCTGACCCCTGGGCCTCTCTGTAGGCGCCTGACGTTGCCCCTGGAGACCCTGACATTGGTTCGCTGCCAGCTCTCTCCCACGGACTGGGACCAGCTGCCGAAGTATCCCAGCACCAGACACCTGACACACCTGGGTCTGTGCAGCGTGAGGCTGACAGATTTCAGTCCCAGCCCGCTGCAAAGCCTCCTGGCTAACAATGCGACCACACTGACCAGCCTGCACCTGGAGGCCTGTGGGATGACAGAGGCCCAGCTGCACGCCATCCTGCCCGCCCTGGGCTGCTGCACCCAGCTCAACGCTTTGCGCTACCTGCAGAACCCCCTGTCCATAGAGACCCTGGAGCAGCTGCTGAGCCATACTGCCAGGCTGAACAACTTAAGCCTGGAGCTGTACGAGGTTCCTACAGAGATCTATGGTCCTCAGTCCACCATCCTTCAGCTGGACCAGGCCTTTCGTGAGCTGCGGAGGGTCATGACGCTCCTGCACCATCCCAGGACTGTCTGGTTCAGTGGTCTACACTGCCGTCTCCGTGACGACTGGGAGCCCCACTCCCTGCACTGCACCCCGTGCCCAGCCTGTGTCCCCATCTAGCTGGCCCTTTCTATCCGGTGGCACACAGAGCCCTGGGTCCAGAGCCAGGGAGAAAAGGGCAGGGCGGGCAGTGGGATGGATGTAAAGGAAACGATCCAAAATAAAAGGACTGCGGCAAACTTCACGTGTCCCCCGCCACCGTTCTGCCTGGTTTCAGAGCTCAGGAGTCTGCCGTCTGGATGAAAGTGCTCTGGGTTGCCTCCTCCAGCCCTTTGGCCTCGGGAACTCACGGTGGCAGAGGGGGTCCCGCTGTTCCTTCCTGCCCTTTCACTTTCTTTCTGCCCATCCTCTTTCTCGGACCGCAGGGCCCTCTGTGCTCTGGTTTTCCTCCCCTTCCCTGCACACCGCGCTGCTAGGCCCACTCCGGGCCTACAGGGGCTTGCGCTGTCCATGCTGTGCCCCACTGTCCCAGAACCCCCAACACATCAGAGATCCACTCTCCAAAGTAGAGCTCACCAGGATTGGGGACATGCCAGCTGTGGAGGGCGCTAGTGAACCCAAAGGTGCAGGGATGATGGGAAGCTTCCAGGGAACCCAGAAGTCCGGGGGAGCTGCCCTGGCCCCAAACCCGCCTGGTGCGATAGGAAAAACCTGGGGCCCTCAGGGTGAACCCGACACGGGGATCCTCCGCTCTGGGCACAGCAGGTCTGGGAGATGCAGTTTTGGTGCCATCCCAGACCCAAACAAGGAACAGGATATAGTTTCACACCCAGCCTCATTGCTCGACCCCCCCACCTTCCTCACAACACAGCACAAATCAAAACAAAAATCCTCCGTTCCTTTTGGCCTCCTGGATCCGGATCCCTGAATTGTTCTTACTCCGTGTGGCCAGCCTCCCATTACGAGGTGAAATTCTGTCATGCCTGAGAAGTGTCCCCTGTGGGAAAAACCCTGAAACTAAAGGCTAGGTCTCAGGGTGGGACCTCGGCTCTCCTCTCCAGCTGCCCCACCGAGCCGTGGGGTGTGTGACCCCATGTGCTCCTAGGACATTTCTCAGCTCCCCTGTGTCTAGATTTCACCATCTCAGGACAATCGCTCGGCTGATCCTGTTTGAAACACCTTTTTCCCTTTGTGACACCAAAGACTTAAGTCCCCTGCCCTAAAGGACAGTGCCAAGTTTTAAGTGTCATCAGGGAATTGGGTGTTGTGACACATGCCTGTAATGCCAGCAACTTGGGGGCTGAGACAGGAGGATCGTGAGTGTTTGGTTTTTTGAGACAGAGTCTGACCAGGATTTTTTTTTTTTGAGCCAGGCTTGAACTTACTGTTTAACCCAGGCTGGCCTGAAACTTCCAGCGATCCTCCTGCCTCAGCCTTCCTATTGCGGGGATTACAGGTGTGCGCCACCCCAACTGGCCTTGGATCGAGAGTTTGAAGCCAGTCTGGGTAACTTGTTAAGACTCTGTCTCATCAAAGTACTGGGGATGCAGCCTGGTACTTCCTGGGCTCAGTCACTGTGGGGGCAGAGGGGTCACCACTGTCTCTTGGTCACAGATTTCATCTAGTTTCTTAGCCCCATGCAGAGAAAGGTCTTCAGGGGACTCAGTCCTGCTGGGTCCTCCTTGGGGTCCCACCCAGAGCCCTGCTCACCCCCTGCTTCCCTGACCCTGTGACCTCAGTCCTGAGGACACGTCACACCCTCAGTGGCTGCTCTGTACCACTCAGACGGGCACACGGCCTACTGCATCAGGTGACAAAATCCTGAGTTCGGCTCCCACACGGAGATTACTGTTATGTGCTCTGCAGGGTGACATTGTAGCTTTATTTCCGCAGAGCTGTCATAACCACGAATATTTTTATTCTTGGTGGTCCTGGGACTGAAGTTAGGGCTCTGCCTGGATCTGTACCCTCAGCACAGTTTCATTTTATTTTTCAGTTACAACATGATTGATGATTGATCAATTGATTGACTGACTGATTGATTGTGGTTCTGGCTGTTGCCTTCACTACTAACTGTGTTTTCTGCCCCCATTAATTTTTTTATTTTAAGACTGGGATCTGGCCAAGTTGCTACATTGCCAAGGCTGGGCTTGAACCTCTGCATGTTTCTCCTGCCTCAGCCTTCCAGGATGCTGTAATTACAGGGATTGTTCCCAAGCTCTTGGCTATCTTTTGTTCTTTCGTGTGGTGCTTGGGATGAGCCATGCTCTCTGCCACTGAGCTGGACACACAGCTGTTCACATAGCTCGTACTGTTTTAAAAAGTTTTCAAAACCCGGTGTGGTGGCTCACTCCTGTAATCCCAACACTCAGGAGGCTGAGGCAGGAGGATCATTGAGTTTGAGCTACAAAGTGAGCTCAAGGCCTGAACTGCATAGAGAAACCCTGTTTCAAAAAGATAAACAGTTTTCAGGCTCAGTGTTTCCGAAAGGACTTAGCGTTCCCACAGTGCCTCTGAGAAAACCACACCCACTCAGCAAAGGCTGGCCGCCCCCAGGGCTCCGAGACAATCACCCCCAAGCCAAGGCGAGTTCTATCTTTAAGGAGCACAGGGCCAGCCTGTGGTGCACACCTGTAATCCCCAGTGCTCGGGAAGCTGAGGCAGGAGGACTGCCATGAGTTTGAAGCCAGCTGGACTACATAGTGAGTTCAAGTCCAGCCTAAACTACACCAGAGACCCTGCCTCAAATAGAAGGGGAGGAAGCCCTTAGAGAGAGGGTTCTCCCTCCCTGCCCTCACCCCAGCCCAGGCAGAAAGGAAGCTGCATCCAGTGGCTGATGGGGCTGCTCAGCGGACAGAGGAGGGGCAGCCTTCCCCGCTGTCCCTTCCTGGGGACACTCCTTCCCCCCTCCCACCCTTCCAGTCCTGAGACCCAGCCTGGACCCCAGCTGGGCTGAAACTGACCCAGAGCACAGGCACCTGGGCACCTTTCTGGGTTTGTACCTGACCCCACAGCTCCAGGCCCCTCCCCAGGCATGGTGGGCATCAAGGGGGCACGCCCAGGGGGCCTCACCCCACCCCACCCCACCCCGGGCTTCCCGCCCTGCCCGCCACTTACATCCCACGGTTGGCAGGATGTTCTTGAAGTCGCCCTTCACGTACCGGAGCACCAGGCTGGACTTGCCCACGGAGCCGCTTCCCAGCAGGACCAGCTTGAACACACGGCTGGGGGCAGTGCCAGGCAGGGGAACCCCATCTGCCTGCGCCATGCCCGTGCCCTGCAAAGGACCAGGTTGACTCTCCAGGCCATGCAGCTCCCACCAGTCCACGTAGGGCAGCTTTCCCGGCCCTGGACAGTGCCCGAGCCCGAGGCCCCGGGGATGCCTTGCAGTGGGGTGAGGGCTGTGTCACACCTTCCATGAGGAGCAAACTGGCCGCGTGTGAAAGCGCCCACTGCCGTGACAAGGGTGCTCAAAGGTGCACCCCCCAGAGGGTCACACTGATCTTTCCCCCTCGCTTCGAAGCCGTTTCTCATCCCCCAGTATCTGAAGCATCCGAGAGCCATAGGAAGTATCCGGGCAGAGTATGCCTGTTTCTCATGGACTAAAGTCAGAGCCAGCCACGGTGGCGCAACCTGAAGTCAGAGCCAGACACAGTGGCGCAATCTGTCGTCCCAGTGCTCAGGAGGCTGAGGCAGGAGGATCACTTCAAGGTAGCCTGGGCTACATAGTGAGTTCAAGGCCTACCTCAGCCACATAGCGAGACCTTTCTCCAAAATAATAAATGCATGCATCACACATAGATTAAAGTCGGTGTTTCTCAGAGATCTCCCTAAAAACAGCTGGCATTTGTCCCCAGGGGCTCTGCACATTTCCCACCTCCCATTGTCTCTGGAGCTGCAGAACCCAGCACCAAGTGCGGGATCAAAGCAGCTCTGTGATTCAAACAGACGTGAGCCAAATACGGAGGCTGACTCTACACAAACCTCCACACACACACAGTGCTGAGCCCTGTGCCCTGCCCCACCCCACTAACCCACTCTGGCTAACCCTGTGTCACCTGCCCCGAGCCTCCCCCACCAGGTTAAAGCAAAGCCCAGGTGTCCTGGCACCTGCCACCCCAGGGTTGTGACACACATATTCCTGGGGCCCCTGTGTGGCTCTGTGTGTGCTGTGTGACAGGGAACCACTATCAGGAAAGCACCATGGTGCCAGGTGCATCTTCCAAAAGCATGGGACATCTTGTTGTCTTTTTGGGGTTCACAGGCCTTGCAGCAAACTGCTTGGGTGAGCTGTGTTACCATGCAGCTGCAAAACGGTGACAACCTGGTGTCATCACACTGTTTGTCATTCAGAAAAGCATCCCCCACCAACACCCACCCTGTGGGTCCTGTGGTCAGCAGAGCCCCTCTGCCCCTTCCCGGTGGGCAGCCACCCACTGTGGGGAGACAGGAAAGAGTGCGGTCTGGAAGCCAAGTCTCAGGCCAAGTGGGCCGAGTGCTCGGAGCTGCCCTCGGCAGGCATCATCTGGAAACTGGTGGAGCCTGGATAGGTGGCGGGTTCGCAGCAGGAGAGATGTCGGCACTTGGGACCCGGCTAGGGGCCCCCTCCAAGTCCTCCATGCACCCTTGTGGGGGCTTCAGAGAAGCCGAGATTGGAGTTAGAACTGTGTCCATCCTTTAGGCCTGGTGATAGTGGACAGCACATAGTAAGTACTGAATAAGTATCTAGAAGATGAATGGTGGATGGATGATGGAAGGGTGGGTGGGTGGATGGATGGACAGATGGAAAAATGGGAGATGAATGGATGGATGGATGGATGATGGGTAGATGGATGGATGATGGATGGATGGATGGATGGATGGATGGATGGGTGGATGGATGCATGTTACTTGCACCTGTGTTTTGAAATACTTGCCTGAAGTGAGGACATTTTCTTGGGCCTAAAAGACAAGAGTGGCTGGGGTGGGAACAAGGGTCTGTCCAAGGGAGCTGGGGGCTGGTTCTGGGAGCCACATGGCTCTGGAGTGGCCCAGCCTAGCCCTCAGCATTGCACGACCCACAGTTGCCCAGCAGAGGCCCTGCATGCCCACCCTCCTCTCCAGTGCCCTCCCACCCATCCTAAGCCCCCAGGGACTCCTTCCCCTGGGAACAACCCGCACCAGCAAGGGTGATGCAAAGGGAAACGCCCGACGTGAGCCCATGGAGAAGCACCTGGGGAGCCTGCCCACCCGCAGGAGGCACACCAGCAGGTGGGGTCCAGGACACCAAAGCGAAGCACCAAGAAAGACAAAAGCATCCTCACGAAGTTCGAGACCGCCACGGATCACCACTGACTCAGCCACGGAAACCCGAGCAGGTTCCTTGCTCACCCAAGGGAAAGGGGGGCCCCTGGCAACATCCCAACCACTGACCCAGTGGCCCAGGACGTCCCAGGACATCCCCGCCCTGGGGACCACAGTCTAAACTCAGTCCCAAAACGATGGCTTGGCCACCTGGCTGCACAGATGACAGTCTTTAAAGACGGAGCCTTGAGCTTTCCGGGGTCCCCTGAGCTAGTAACTCATTCCCTGCTTAAATCACCTGCTTAGGGGAAGACACCCCACTGGTGCGCAACATGGCCTGACAAGAGAAAGTGCTGGTGGCCACAGCACCCCCAGCTGTTCACTGAAGATGCCTCCAAAACTTCTTCACTACGCTTCCCTCAGACAAATAAAACTCTTCCTAAGCCAAGAGCCGCTCTGGCCCCAGGCAAGTCCGAATTAACCTGGGCAGGTGAAGAGGAACAGGTGAATCACGGCTACGCCGGATGCCAGGGGCGTATTTCTTCAGGAAAAGTACATCTCTGTTAAAAAGCATTGCTTTGCTGCAAGCCCAGCATTGTCAAGAAAAGGAGGCGTCCCGTAATCTCGGCCCCTCACTGCAGACACGGAGGGTGTGCTTTTGGCCGGCAATGCTTAGAACCCCGCGTGTACAGTTGAAATCATTTATTTTCCCTTCGTGTCTCAAGCTTTCCTTTCTTTCTTCCTTTTCTTTTTTTCTTTTTGGACAGTTTCCCATCAGACTCTACTGGTAACGATCACATTCATCATAGAGGATTTGAACCTGGGCGTGATCGACCTGGATTTTTCCCATCCCCTTCCCCCCCTTCAGCCCCCCTCCACTCCCCATTTACAAAAGCCTTGTTTCCATTTTTCTTCCTTTCCCATTGTTCCTTTTCGCTCCTCCCTTCCTCCCCTCTCATTCGCCCCCCACCACCGTCGGGACATTTTCTTCCTCTTTCACAATGTCTATTATCCTTCTTTACAACTTTCAGTTTCTCCCACCAGAGAAACGATGTGGTATTTACACTTGTGTGTCTGATTTATTTCACCTAAGAGTGCAGCCTTAGGGCACACCCATTTACCTAGAAATGGCTCAAGCTTGTCCTTCTTTACAGCAGACTAGTGCTCCACCCCATAAAGAAACTTCTTCACCCATGCATCACCTGACGGGCATTTGGGCTCGTTCCAAGATCTGGCTACTACAAACTCTGCTGCTATGAACAGGGGTGCACATATATCACTGTGCTGTGGTGGTTTTCATTCTTTTGATAAGCTACCAAGCAGAATAACTGGGTTGAATGTAATCTTTAGTCCTAGTTATTTGAGGAATCCCCACACGGATTTCCACAGTGGCTGCTCCAGTCTACACTCCCGCCAGCAGCGGAGAAGGGTCCCTTTCTCCCCACAGCCCCGCCAGCATTTGTTATTGGTTGATTTCTTGATGACAGCCACTCTCCCGGGGTGAGATGGAGTCTCACGGTCGTTTTAAGTTGCGTTGCATGAATGATCAAGGCATTGTATTTTTTCATCTGAGAAGTCTGTTCATTTCCGATGCCCATTTTTGGGTTGAGTCTTAATACAAAATCAGCACTCAAAAATCAATAGCCTTCCTGTACATGAACAAACTCAATGAGAGAAAAATTAGGGAAGCAACACTTTTCAGAATAGCATCCAAAAAAAAAAAGAAAGAAATACCCAGGCATCGATCTAATGATGGAAGAAAAGCACCTCTACATTAAAACTGCAGTACTCTGAAAAAGCAGATCAAAGAGGAAATCTGGAAGTGGGAAGACAGCCCTTGCCCTTGGTGGACAGAACCAATGCAGTGAAGGCAGCTACACTTCCAAGATTTTTTTTTTTTTAGTACCAGGAATTGAACTCAGGACCTTGAGCTTGCCAGGCAGGCTCTATCCACAGAGCTATACCCCTGGCCCTGTTATACAGATTTCATGCAATGCAGATCAAAACTCCAAAAAGCATATCTCACAGAGTTAGAGAAAAGCAATCCTAAAATTCATTCGGAACCAGAAGAGACCTAGGAGAGCCAAGGCCATCCTGGGCCGTGAGGGCAAGGCAGGGGCATCACAGTCCTGAGTGACATTTTCCTCTGCGTGGTCCTAGGCTTTTCCGTGTCCCTTCGAAACGAGCACCAAAAAGAACCCAAGGCCACACACCCCGCCTGGGGCAGAAACAGAGGCGACCGCGCTGTCGTGGGCTCCCTAGGCCGCAAGGCCTCTCGTTGGGGACTCTGCGGGTTCCCCACCAGCTGCATACTTTCCCTGCTCCTGGTTTTTATTTGGTTTCTGCTTTTTCTCTAAACTCCACCTTTCTTTCAGAAAACTTTCCGCGAGTGACTTTTGGGGATTATGCATTGCAAGCGTTTGCCCACCGCTGAGAGAAAAAACTATCAGGACCCCTAGGGGCCTAGCATGTGCTCCGGGTGTTGCCAAGGTGACCCAGAGGCAGGGAACCCGCACCCTCAGAGCCTGCCTCCTCCTCGGGGTGCGATTTGGGGTCCCCTCTCCCTGACCTCCGGCTTCCTCGACTCTCAATCTCTCCTCCCTCCACCAAAGAGAAAAGTGAGAGGGCAGCGACCTGGCCACTGTTTCGCAGGGACAGGCCACCTCGGGAGGACCTCATGCCTCGATGACTGTCCCAAGTGACCTCCTTGCCAGGTGGGCAGGCCCCTGAGCTCCACTCACTGGAGGGTTCCAACCCTCCCTCCCCTTAATTTCCGGACACTTCGGCCTGTCCACGCCGAAACAAAATATAGGTTTGTGCTTCTTGTTTATCAGGACGGGGCCTCACTGGCTGTGTAGCCCAGGCTGGCCTTGAACTTATGGCACTTCTCCTGTCCCCCAAGTGCTGGGATGAGAGGCATGGGTACCACTCCAGGTTCAAAAGACCTAGCGGACCTAGCCGAGCCGTACTGATTGGGCTTCCTGGGGGTGTCATTTGATGGACTCCCCAGTGGTCTTCCTCATTACAGCAGTTTCTGTTCAAAGCCTTAACTAGAATTTTCCCAGAGGAAAATTCACATAGGAATCTGCTTCCTTGTGGGAATTGACCCAGCAGGACCCAAACAAGGAGCGCCCTGGCCCTGGACATCCCCTCCCCAGGCTGGCCAGGGACAGCACACATAGACATACTGAGACGCCACACAGATGATCCCACAATGACTCACCCACTCCGGCCGGCCACTGGTCACTTCCCGGGAACCCCGCAGGTCTGCAGCCGCGTCCAGCCAGGGGAAAGGGAGGGTCCCCTGCCTGGGGGTGGGCTGGGCAGCAGATCACTGAGCCGGGGAAGTCACAGGGGAGGCGGTAGGGGCAGCTCTCGCCTCCAGGCTGCAGGGCAGAGTCCACCCAATCACGTGGCCACCTGAACAGGGGCAGCCAGAAGTCAGGTTCCAGGCCCGCCTTTGCTTCACCTGGCTGCAGCCCCAGTTCCTGCTCTGTTCCGGGGTCTCGCTGGGGCGCACCTCATTCTGGGCACTGTCCTCAGGGACGCATGGAGTCACCACCCCACAGAGAGCACCAGAAGCTTGGGAGAGCGGGAGGGAGTTGGGGCCAATGCTGACCCCTTCGGCAAACAGCTGTGACCTAGGCTGCAGCCAGGAGAGGGCTGGACCAGAGCCTGGCTCCATGCACCCCAGGCTTGGCTGGGGGATCTCCTCGAGGTGGCACCCAGGCTGGATGAGAACAAAAGACTTTCTCCCCTGGGTGTGGCTGGGGTGCTGGGTTTCCCCAGAGATAGAGGAAGACAAAATGTCTAACAAGTCTTTTGTTTTGTTTTTGCTATGTGGTTCAGGCTGGTCTTATCTAGATGAATCCTCCTGCCTCAGCCTCCAAAGTGCTGAGATTACAGGCATGGGCTACCACACCCCAGTATTCAGCAATCAATGTTGGTGTGTGAGAACTGGAATACAGGTAGGTGCACTGCAAAACAATCCCTTTGCAGAGGTGGGGGCGGTGTGGCCGGGAGCCCACGGCAGCCAGGCGGTGCCCAAACCGGCAGCTGCGCCAAGCGAGGACTCAGGTTTCAGTCTGGGCTTAGCCTGATCTCTCAAGGAATTCCCTCCTCTCCTCCCGGGAGACGGCCGCGCTGCCCGCCGGGACCTTACTCCTTCCTGTTCACTTCCTGTTTATTTGAGGCTTTTCCGCCGAGCACCTCAGTGTAGACGGAGCAGAGGTCGCGGGGCGAGGGCCTTACCAGGAGATGCCGCTTCTCCCCGTGAAGGTGGAAGGCACAAGCGTACGTGGGTTTACCCACAACTAATGATGAGGAAAAGCAGCAACTGGAAGCCAAGTACGGTGCGTCACAATGGGAGGCTGAGGCGGGAAGATCGCAAGTTCTAGCCCCAACCTGTATTTCAGCCTGTCTCAAAATAGAAAAGTAAAAAAGTGGGGGAGGGGGGTTAAGGGTAAAACTGGTGCGAAGGCCTTGGGTTCAGTCCTCAGTTCCACAAATAAACAACCTCGCCGGGCTTCTTCTCTGTGATATTTTGAGCTAGGGTCTCACTATATAGCCCAGGCAGATCTCAAACTCGTGGTAATTCCTCCTGCCTCAGCCTCCTGACTGCTGGTATTATAAACCACACCCAGTGTGAATTTCTATCTTCCCACCACAGTGGGCGCTGGGGAGCAAGCTCAGGGTCCCATGGGTGGGGCTGGGACTGGAGGGAGGAGCCAGGATAGGAGACGCATCCTCCAGACACATGGCCCAAGGACCCCCTTCCGCTGGGGTCGACCTCCTAAGGCACGCTCAACTAGGCGCTGTGGGTGGGTTAATCCTGGGGAAGCACAGAGCCCTGTGATCCAGGCACCTCACAGAGCTGCACCTCTGGCCACAGGAGACTTGGGGAGCACTTTAGATGGGGCACAGCTGCGTGGGGGCCGTGCGCCTGCAGTCAGACCAGGGCACTGAAACCCGGCCATCCAGAGGCGGGCAGTGGGCGTCTGAGCCGGCTCAGCAGGGCTGGGGCTGTGAGCAGCTTGGGTTGGGCAGGTCTGGGCTGGGGAGGGGTGACAGCCGGGACAGGCACCCTCCAGACCCCAGCAGCAGCTTCGAGGCTGCCAGGTTAGGGTTAGGGACAGGCAAGGGGCTCCTGAGATCTGGGGGTGGGAGACGAAGGGGAGGAGGAGGGGGGCAGGGGAGCCGTCCCCTCCCACCCCCCAGACCAACATACGAAGTGCAAAGTGGCAGAAGGGAGGACACAGAGGCACGGAGGGGACCTGGGAACCAGCAGGAGTCCCCAGAGGGAGACATGGGGACAGACAGGCACAGGCCGGTCCCCAGAGGATCTGGATCTAAACCGAGCTGCTTCTCCCAGGGCCCTGCATGGGCCTTCGAATGCAGTCACTGCTCAGGACTCCCACAAGCCTGGTGTTGCCTTCCTGGAGAACCGGAACTGAGCAGTGGAGTAGGAAAGTAGGATTTCGGAGCCTGCGGGGTTCTGGGGACCTCCCAGGCTGAGCACCCCCCGACCCCGGTGGCTGAAAAAGCCCTGCACACCGGGTCCACTGGCGTCACCCGCTCTGCTCCCCGATCTTGGTGCCAGGCCTCCGTGCCAGCAGACAGGCCTTCTGTCCTCTCCTCCCTCCACCTGGATCCACCCCCAGGGCTCAGCGACAGCCAGACAATCCCAAGGGTCCCAGTTATCTGAGTCCAGCTCTTCTGGAATGTCCTTGTCCTTGTCCTTGGGTCCTAAGGCCTCTGAGATAGCAGGGCCTTCACCCTGGCTTATCTCAATGGAAAATGCCGGTGGGGATTCTGCCCCGGAGTTAAATTCCTCAGCTGCGAAATCAGCTCGGCACGTGGCTGCCCGCCAGGCAGGGCACAGGGACGGGAACAAATCAAGCCAGGTCCTGTCACTGGCAGGCCAGCGTCCCCCAGGGCAGACGGCAGCCTGGAGAGCCAGAGGCCACTGCCCTGGGTTCCTGCAGTCCAGAGAGAGCGCCCCCCCAGCAGGGACAGGAAGTCCCCTCCCAGCAGGAGACACTGAACAGGCCTGGAGGGGGTGTTCCAGCCCCTCAGCAGTCGGGGCACAGGGCGAGGCCATGTGGGGCAGGGGACACTTTCAGTGGCAAAGTCCAAGGGGCACAGGCGGCAGAGCCAGGCTGCGGGAGGCCCTGTCCAACTCTGTGAGGACGTGGACTAGAAACGTGACCAGAGAGCGGCTACCTTACCAGGCACTTGCCATGTGTGAAACCCTCAGCTTTGCGCCCAAGATATGTGCTCCCGGCACCCTCTGGCCCGAGGCAGCGTCCCAGCCGCTGCCGGCCTCGTGTGAACTTGGGATGGGGCAGAGTGACTGGCGGCCAGGTCTCTGTCCACACCTGAGCACAGAGAAGCAGGATGGACGGGTGAGAGAACTGGGGGTGACAGCTTGGCGCCGGCTTGTCCCTGGCCTGGCTGCCAGCACCGAGCCCAGGAGGTGCCCTTCGAGTCTCCCGAGAGCCTGGCAACCTGCAGCCAGAGGATTTTCACGCTGATGCGTCCTGTGGTCAGGCTCCAGGGCTGGATCTAGTACTTGTCCAGTTTGCTGAGGGTCAGGCCCAAATTTATCTCCCTTACAGGTGGAGAAACAGAGGCTCGGAGAGGTTGAGTGACCTGCCACAGATTGTACCAGCAGGGGCAGAGCAGGGCCCAGAGGCCAGGGCCAAGCCGAGACTATGCAAAGGCTCAATGTCCATTAGGGACACATTTGGGGTTCTGGGCAGATGTGTCTTTTGGGGGAACATTCTTTGGCCCGGTATGAATCCATGGAGTCTGAAAACTTCCCCTCTGGCCCAGGCGCTCCCGAAGAACAGAGCCGAGGAAACCAGCACAGAGGCGGCCCTGCCTCCCTAGGACTGACACGGAGGAGTTACAGCTTCAATTTGTCCCCACCCCCGGTTCTCGCATGAAAGCCCCAAGCCTTGGCCCTCAGAAGTGATCATCTGGGGAGACAGGGCTTTTGCTGAGGTAGCTGAGTTAGGACGGCCCCCACTAGCAAGGACAGTGCAGAGCCGAAGTTCTCTGAGAAGCTGCATCTATCTGTATGAAGACCCAAGACATGGAGGGGTGAGGACAGGGAAGTAGAGAGAATGGGGACCCGCGATGTCCCTGCTGCAGCTCCCCGTGGGGAAGGGGGTCCCTGTGTACTGCAGACAGACTAAAAAAATACAAACAGACCCCAGCATGGTGGCTCATGCCTGTAATCCTGGCACCCAAGAGGCTGAGGCAGGAGGATGGCCCTGAGCTTAAGGCAGCCTGGGCTACAAAGTGAGCTACAAAGTGAGCTATGCAGTTCAGCCTGTCCTTAAACTCACGTTGTAGCCCAGGCTGGTCTAGAACTCGCAACAGTTCTCCTGCCTCAGCCTCCCAAGTGCTGGGGTTACAGGCGTGAGCCCCCACACCCAATTTGGCTCTGAAAGTTCTTAGACCCCTTTGGCTAGGAAACACATCATCCCCGGGAAGCCACCCCCATGTTCTCAGCCACTGGGTCACTCGGTCACTCCTCTCGGCTGGGAATAAGTTGCTGTCTTATGTCCTTTAAAGCAAAGTTGTTATGCGCTGGGAGGGGCTCCAGAGGGTGGCCAGAAGTGCCCAGGAGCAGGACTTGCCTTCCTAAGGTGCTCAGGGGGTGCACCGGCACCCGGGGGGGGGCCCTCCAGGAAGTGTGACACTGGGTGCCATGCAGCCTCAGGCCTCCGTGGATCCGGTGCAAACAGCTCCCTGCCGCGAGGTCTTCACACACACATGCACGTGGCGGCCCAGACAGGAGTGGTCAGCCGGCCCCACCCCCACCCGGAAGCGCGTTCTCAGCTCCAGGTTTGCAGCGCCCACGCCCAGAGCGAGTGAGCGGAACAGGGGTCCCGCCTGCGAGGCATCACCACAGCAGCCGCTGCCCCACTGCTGACCTGACAGGCTCGGCCAGGGGCGTCTTCCCTGACGACCCGGCACGTCTTCCCTGACGACCCGGCACGTCTCCAGGCCGGTTCACTGGCTCTGAGCCCGTGGGCGGCACAGGGGGTTTCGGGGTGAAGGCCGTGGTGGTGACTCCATGCAGCGTCTGCTCCCGGGGTGCCCTGGCCCAGAGCCTCCTGCGCTCTCCTTGTCTCTCCCGGGCCTCCCAGCCCTAACACCCACCTGCCCCAGTTAGGGACCCTTTGTTTCTAGACAGTGACCCAACCCCGTGACCACCTCGAGCAATGTCACTCCCAGGGAAAGGGGCATAGGAGTCCGCCTCACCCCGAACACAAGCAAAGGAGGCCTTGTCCTGTGCTGGGGGTGCTCACCGGGGCTGTGGGGGTGAAAGAGTGGACCGGGAGGGGGTCAGTCGGCCTTCACCCCTGCGACAGGTGGCCTGGACAAGAGCTCTGAATAAGCAGAGAGGGTCCCTTCTGCTCTCCATGTCAGGGACCTTTAGCCTCGGGGGAGGCTCAGCCCGTGGAGGAGGAGGCCGCTGCCCCCACAGTGACCAGGAAGGGGACACAGACAGACAGACAGACAGACAGACAGAGCCTCTGTGGTGCAGCCCTTCCTCTCTCCTGTGACTCGGGCCTCGGAGCTTCCCCATGTGGAGGTCGCTTGCAGCCCCACCCCCGCCGCGGCGCCTGGAGACCGAGTCTCCGATCTACGTGGCCGTGGGGCGTCCAGGTCCCCAACGGCAGGAGGCAGGAGCCGGGATTGAGCTCGCCTGCCCCGCAGGGCTGCCTGGCAAGGGGTGAGTGAACTGCGGGTCCTTCAGGAAGCCGGCGAGGTGGAGTGGACGGCATTTCCTGGGATCTTCCCATCTGCCACCAGGAAAGGGGAAGCAGGCTCTTTTTAAAGATGTGTCCCTGGTTGTCAATCTCCCAGGGTGTCAGGGCTTGATGTGGTATCTTCATACACCCATGGAGCTATCTGTGCCCCATTACCTTCTCTGAGCCCCCCACCCCCTCCATTCTCTTCCTCTATGCGACACCAGGTCTTTCCTAGTAACCCAGGCTGGCTTTGAGCTCAAAGCAATCCTCCTGCCTCAGCCTCCCCGGTGCTGCCCCAGCACCTCCTGCCCACTTTCCTACTTTCATGTCATCTTTTTTGTTCTTTTCAGCAGGCCACACATTAGGAGACGCCACACGACGCTTATATTTCTGAGTCTGATTTATTTCGCTTAACGTGATGATCTGCGGTTCCGTCCACTTCCACGCAGATGACGTTCTTTCTCCCTGCAGGTCTGGACAGAGCCCATGTGCACCCACAGCACCGCCATCGCCTGTCTGTCCACGGGCACCAAGGCCGGGCCGTCCCATCCAGCCTGCTGTGAACGGGGTCACTGCAAACATGGGTGTCCAGGAGGAAGCGGTTCAGGGTTCACCTGGCACACACACAGCAGTGCACACACACACGCACACGGGGCCCACTTTCTGTGCCCAGCACGGGCGGCCTCCGCGCTCTGCCCTCAGCCTTTGTCCATTCATCTGTCCTCTTCCTGGGGCCGGGTGTGGCCCATTCGCCCCTGCCTGGTTCCAGCCAAGGCCCATGACTCTCTCCTTCCTTCCTTCCTTCCTTCCTTCCTTCCTTCCTTCCTTCCTTCCTTCCTTCCTTCAGCTTAGCCCATGCTGCGGTCCGCGAGGGCTACCCCATGTCCAGGCCGGCAGCCCTTCCCAGCAGGTGGGCAGCTTCCACCTCCTCCACCCCACCCCTGAGGCCTGGGAGCTCTGAAGCGGGCACTGTGCCTGCCGGTCCCAGCCCTCCCTCCACGCAGCACTCGGTGCCTGTCTCGCAGCTTGACTTCCACCTGCTGGAAGAGAGAGAAACCTTCCACAGGAAAGAACTCAGGTGAGCAAGGCCTGTTCACCCGCACCTGGGATCCTGGCACTCAGGAGGCTGAGGTAGGAGGGTCACTGTGAATTCAAGGGCAGCCTGGGCTACATAGCAAAACCCTGTCTTAATGAAAGAAATAAGAACTAAAATAACTCATGTCTTTCTTCTGCCGGAGATGACAGATTTTTTTTTTTTTTTAGACAGGTTCTTGCTACATAATCCAAGCTGGCCTTGAACTCACTATGTAGCCCAGGCTGGCCTGGAACTTGTAGTGATCCTCCTGCCTCAGCCTCCCAGGTTCTGGGATTACAGGCGTTCGATGACAGGTCATGGAGGCAACTGATTTCTATAAACTGCAGATTTTACAAACCGTTCTGTCTGCAGAGCAAGTAGATACAAAGAGTTCCACTTGGACGCCCAAGTAATGAGTAAGAGGGGAACTATTTTCCTATTGTGCCCCTAAAATAGATCCGCACAGGATGCCCGGTGATGGCCCAGCCCAGGGTCACACTCCGCAAGGCCGAGGCGGCTTGGTCAGCGCTTTCCTACCGGGCAGTCCTTTGCAGCGAGAACGCTATTCATCAGGACAAAAACCCTGATGAAATGTTCATGCTATTTTAAAATGGACAAATCAAGGACAGAGAGTGCTTTTAAAAGCCGCTGCCAAAAATACAGCACGCGTCTGCGGAACGGGGACAGGGGCCAGGAACACCTGCAGGCCGCTGGAGAAGGACGCACGTGCGCCCGTGGGGGAGCTGGCGCTGTCCTCGGGAACTCAGAGACTGCCCCCGGGAAGCCTCAATTTGCGGCCGCCCCTGAGGTCCTCGGGGGAGCGGAGACCTTGGACTCAGGGGTGTAGACGCCCAGGTGGCAGAGGGAGCAGTCACGACCGAGAGCCACCCCTGGGCAGGGTCCCTGGAAAACCCCAAAACTCAAGCAGCCTGGGACGCTCAGGCTCTGCCCTGTAGGTAACAAGCCGTCACTGGCTGCGAGAGCTGAAATGACACAGGCCAGGGCTGCAGGAAACGGGATCAGCTGGCAGAGACAAAGAAAGAAAAAGAATTGAACGCCAAGATTCTTTTACAGAGCCGGGTACAGTAGCACACGCCTGTGCCGCCAACCCTCAGGAGGCTGAGGCAGGAGGATCAGTGGTTATTTACAAATACACTACATTCCTAGTCTATGGTTGGGGCAGTCTCAGCACTCATGCTGAATGAAGTTAACCAACGACAGAAGTGGATGTTTGCTTGTTTGTTTGCGAACTCATGACCTCATGCTGGCCAGGCAGGTGCTTGTGCCACTGAGCTAAAGCCCCGGCCCCTGAAGTGGACATCCATCGTCAGAAAGGGTCAGCGATGACCAATTATTGTCGCCCTACCCGATCACTGTGGATTGAAACCGGCCAAGGATCTTTATGGGGTCGGAACCTCGCCTCTCCCGTCCCTTTTGGAGTGTTCGGGGGGAATTTTCTCGGGGAGGATCTTTCCAACCTTCGTCTACTCTCTGAGTTTCGGCTCATACCAGGTCGCGCAGCCCGCACACCCCTGTCATTTACCCAGACTGTGTCCAAACACTCGGAGAATGATGGGCTTGGAGAAGCCACTGCAGCCCCGGCGGCGTATCTGGGCTGTGCGTTGGTCACTGGGCAGCACTGCGACACCACATGCAACCACTGGGAGCTTCAGTACTAAACATTAGAGGGCCGGAGATACAGCTCACAGCGCCTGCCTGGCAAACTTGAGGTTGTGAGTTAGATCCCTGGTGCCAGAGGAAAAAAAAGATATTGGTTTTTGTGAGTTCAATCCCTGGTACCAAAAATAAATGAAAATTAGAAGCATTTCATTCTTGTTTTTAGTTTTAAAATCTGTATTAATCCTGTTGTAGCATTTCCCTCTGCATCTGGTGGGGTGGTCTCTTGCCCCACACCAGGGACCCAAGCTCAGGAAATGGCTCACTGCCAGCCATGTGAGGCCGAGGGGTTCAGACACCCAGCAGGAGACCACGCGGGGCAGCAGGAAGGCGGAAGAGGGACACAGACAAGGGCCGGGGACCAGAAAAGATAAGTGTGGGTGTCTGCTTACATCTGGGGAGAAAGGAGCCCACGATGAATCCACGGTTTTGACTCCAACAGACACGAAAAGCCTGCAGGAACCAGCGCGTGGGGGCACACCCCTGTAATCCCAGGACTCAGAGGCTGAGGCAGGGGGATCGCCATGAGCTCCAAGGCACCCTGGGCTCCATAGTGAATCCATGAATACCCTGGACTGCAAAGCGAAATCCTCTCAAAACAAAAACAAACCAACACAAAAAGGTGAAGACGGTGGTGTCCTGAGAGCCCACGGCTCTTGGGGGGTGGGGGGCGTGGGCTGACTTCCTACTGTGGAGATTTCCCACAGGAGCCTTGGACAGGAGCAGGTCCAAGTGGCAGGGTCCCCTGGCCAGATGTTGGGGTGAACATGGCGACTCCTGGGCTTGGACATCAGATCCATGAGGCATCTTCTCCGACCAGAAAGAAGCCCTCCTGTGCCGGAGTCCAGCTGCGGCAGGGCTAGGGTTTCCCAAAGGTGGACAGGGAGTCAGCGAGTGAGAGACAGAAAACACTGCACACCAGTCTGTGAGTGAATCTGAATCCGCTTTATTTTTTAGAAGCTGGAATATATATTTGCCAACCCTGGCAGCAACCCCCAGCCCCAAGCAGGAAATGCCCCAGGCCCAGGGCCAGGCAGGGACAATCCCAAACAATAGGTGTTAATTGACCTCAACTCCAAGCAGAAGGCGCCCCAGGTTCAGGGCAATAGGTATCGATTAACATTTTAATCTTGACATTTAGTCAGCCCGGGAAATGCAATCCAACATACCTGACGCCCGCAGGAGGAAGAGATGTGTGAGATTATTAGGCCGCTCCCTACATTGCTTTCCTTATCATTTATGGGAATGGCAGTCCCTGCGAGGACAGCGCCTGTCTTAGGTCAAGGACTCTTCACATGTACCCAACCAGGCCTTACCCGTCATGGGCCTGCAGGACAGCAGTTGGTCCTGTGCCTGTCTTAGGCGGCCGGTGGCGTAACATATGGGTCCTAGTTGCCCGTCTCTGGCTGCCTGTCCAGTGTCTCAGGGTAGTTGTCTCACAGGAA
>PVLA01013849.1:0-34231 GCA_004027455.1 Hydrochoerus hydrochaeris | reverse complement strand
AGTATAATGGTGAACCATGATTTCCATAAAAATCTTCTGTACGCTTACCATTTCTTACACTAGGGAGACTATACAGTATTTATACATGTGAGTTTGATTTATTTCACTTATGAGTATAGATTCAAGTTGCATCCATTTATTTATAAATATCTCAATGTGATCACTCTTTATAGCTGAGTACTCCATTGTATAAAAGTACCACAATTTTTTTTTATCCATTCCTCATTTGATGGGCACTTAGGTTGTTTCCAAGATCTGGCTATTACAAATTGTGCCGCTATAAACATGGGTGCACATATATTACTGTGGTAAGATGTTTTCAGATCTTCTGGGAATATGCCTAAGAGTGGAATAGCTGGGTCAAATGGAACCTCCAACCCCAGCTTTTTGAGGACTCTCCAGATTGACCTCCACAGTGGTTGCACTAGTCTACACTCCCACCAACAGTACAGAAGAGTTCCTTTTTCCCCACAGCCTCTCCAGCATTTGTTGTTGGTAGTTTTGTTGATCCTGGCCATTCTTTCTGGAGTGAGATGGTATCTCAGTGTGGTTTTAATTTGCATTTCTCTAATGATCAATGATGATGAACATTTTTTCATGTATTTATTTGCCTTTTGTATTTTTGTTCATCTTGGATGCCCATTTTTGGATTGGGTATTTGAATTTCAGGGGTCTGATTTTTTTAAAATTCTTTATAAGTTCTAGACAGAAGTCCTTTGTCTGAGGGACAGTTCACTAAGATTTTTTTCCAATTTTGTAGGTTTTTTTCACTCTGCTGGAGATTTTTTGGACATGCAGAAACTTTTTAATAAGACGTGATCCCAGTTATTGATTCTGGGAAGTATTTCCCATGCAGTTTGGTTCTTGTTCATGAATTGTCTACCTACCCCTATGTCTTCAAGATTTTTTACCTACTTTGTCTTGCAGCAGATTTAGTGTTTCTGTTTTAATATTTAGATCTTTGATCCATTTGGATTTTAGTTTAGTATATGGTGATAGGCATGGGTCTAATTTTAGTTTTCAGCACATGGATAGCCAGTTTTTCCAGCACCATTTATTCTAGTGAACATGTTTGGCCCCTTTATCAAAGATAAGGTGGTTGAGTGTGTTCATAGTTGTATCTTCTAGTCTATTCCATTGATCTTCAGGTCTTTTTTTATTCCAAAACCATGTTGATTTTATTACAGTAGCTTTGTAGTACGACTTCAAGTCAGGGATTGTGATGCCTCCTGCCTTGGCTTTGCTACTTAGAATTGCCTTTGCTATTCTAGGTCTCTTCTGGTTCCAGATGAATTTTAGGAGTGATTTCTCTGCATCTATGAGCTATATTAGTGGTATTTTCACTGGATTACATTGAATGTGTGTAACAATTTTGGGAAAATGGCCATTTTTACAATATTTATTCTTCCTATCCATGAACAAGTGATGTCTTTCCATTTACTGAGGTCCTCTTCAATTTCTTTTTTCAGGGTATTATAATTTTCCCTGTACAACTCTTTTACATCTTTCATTAGATTAATTCCTAAGTATTTCATTTTTTGGATGCTAGTGTGAAGGGTGTGGCTTCTCTTATTTCTCTCTCGGTGATTTGTTGTTAGTGTATAAGAATGCTATTGATTTTTGAGTATTGACTTTGTATCCAGCTACATTGCTGAATTTATTTATTATATCTAGGAGACTTTCAATGGAGGTTTGGGGGTCTTCTATGTAGAGTATCATGTCATCTGCAAATAATGATAATTTAACTTCTTTTCCTATCTTTACTCCTTTTATTTCTCTCTCTTGTCTAATTGCTCTGACTAGTATTTCCATTACTATATTGAATAGGAGTGGTGATAAGGGACATCTTTGTCTTGTGCCTGATTTCAAGGCAAAGGCTTTCAGTTTTTGGCCATTTAATATAACACTGGCTGTTGGTTTGTCATAGATGGCCTTTATCATGTTGAGGTAAAGATCATCTATTCCAATTCTCTGTAAAGTTCTTATCATGAATGGGTGTTGGACCTTATCAAAAGCTTTTTCTGCATCTATAGTAATGATCATATGATTCTTGCTTTTGGCTCTGTTGATATGGTGGATTACATTTATTGACTTATGTATGTTGAGCCATCCCTGCATGCCTGGGATGAATCCCACTTGGTCATAGTGTATAATCTTCTTGATGAATTGCTGCATCCTGTTTGCCAATATTTTATTGAGAATTTTTGCATCTATGTTCATTAGGGAGATTGGCCTGTAGTTCTCTTTTTTAGTTGGGTCTTTCTCAGGTTTTGGTACTAGAGTGATATTTGCTTCCAGGAATGACTTAGGGAGAATTTCTTCCCTTTCAATTTCATTGAAGAGTTTGAGGAGTGTCAACATTAAGTCTTCTTTGTATTTCTTTTAGAATTCCGCAGTGAATCCGTCTGGGCCTGGGATCTCCTTTGTTGGTAGGGACTTGGTTACATTTTCAATTTCATTAATAGAAATTGGGTTATTTAGCAGTTTTACATCTTCTTGATCCAGCTTTGGTGGTTTGTATGTTTCTAGGAATCTGTCCATTTCTTCTGTGTTATTGAAGCTATGAGAGTAGAGGTTTTCAAAATAGTTGTTGATGATCTTCTGTATTTCCACAGGGTCGGTAGTGATTTCTCCTTTTTCATTCTGTATTGCATGAATTTGAGTCTTTTCTTTCCTTTTTTAAATTAGTTTGATTAGGGGCTTGTCAATTTTATTTATTCTTTCAAAGAACCAACTCTTTGATTCATTGATTCTTTGAATTGTTTTCTTAGTCTCTATTGTATTAATTTCTGCTCTGATCTTTATAATTTCCTTCCTTCTTTTGGCTTTGGGCTTGGCTTGCTCTTCTTTTTCTAGCTGTTTTGTTTATTTGTGTTCATTCTGTTTTCCTAATGTTGGAACTCAGTGCAATAAATTTTCCTCTGAGGACCACTTTCATTGCATCCCACTGGTTCCAGTAAGTTGTATTTGTATTTTTGTTTGCTTGTAGATATTGTTTAATTTCTTCTTTAATTTCATCTGTGACCCAGTAATTGCTCAAGAGTGTATTATTTAATTTCCATGTGTTTGTGGGGTTTTTGCAGTTACTTTTATCATTAATTTCCAATTTCATGGACTATGATCCAATAACATGCATGGGATAATTTCAATTCTTTTACATTTACTTAAATATGTTTTGTGGGTTATTATATGGTCTATTTTAGAGAATGTCCCATGTACTGCTGAGAAGAATGTATATTCTGATGTTGGATGAAACACTCTGTATATGTCTATCAAATCCATTTGTTCACAGGTGTGATTCAGTTCTGTTATTTCTGTGCTGATTTTCTGTCTAGTTGATCTATCCCTTTGTGTCAATGGTATGTTAAGGTCTCCTGTTATAATTGTGTTATTGCCTACTTGATTTTTCATTTCTGTTAATACTTGCTTTGTGTAGTTGGGTGCTCTGGAATTTGGTGCATATATATTTAAGATTGTTATCTCTTCCTCTCGCAGTTTTCCCCTAAATAGTATGTAGTGACCTTCTTTATCTCTTCAGACCATTCTTGGTTTGAAGTTCACATGGTCTGCAAACAGAATAGCTACCCCCACTTATTTTTAAGTTCCTGTTGCATGGAGTATTGTTTTCCATCCTTTGACTTTCAGTCTATGAGTTTCCTTTTGGGTTAGATGGGTTTCTTGTAGACAGCATATGGTTGGACATTGTTTCTTGATCCATTCTGCCAATCTGTTTCTTTTAATTGGTGAATTGAGGTAATTTACATTAATGGTTATAACTGTCATATATTGATTTATTGTTGACATGCTATCTTTCTGATGTTGTATCTTAACTTTCCATTCTGTTTGTCTGTCTTGCTTGGTGTTTTTTTCCTATGTGTATCTAGAATGTCTTTCAGTATTCTTTGTAGGTTTGGTGATCATGAAGTTCTTCAGCTGTTCTTTGTCATGGAAGTATTTTATTTCTCCATCCATTTTGAAGGACAGTTTTGCAGGGTACATCAGTCTGGGTTGGAAGTCATTTTCTTTAAGGATCTGAAAAACTTCACTCCATGTTCTTCTTGACTTCATTGTTTGTGTTGAGAAGTCTACTGTGATTCTGATAGGTTTTCCTTTATAGGTGACCTGTCTTTTCTCTCTAACAGCTTTTAATATTCTGTTCTTATGTTGGATTTCAGGATGGTGATTATTATATATCTGGGTGTAGTTTTGTTTTGGTTATGGCTATTTGGAGTTCTATATGCCTCACTAATCCATATGTCAGTTTCCATATTCATGTTTGGGAAGTTTTCAGCTATTACTTCTGTAAATAGCCTCTTGATATCATTTGTGTTGTCCCCTTCTTTTTCTTTTATCCCTATTAATCATATATTGTTTTTCTTTGCATAATCTTACAGCTGTTGAATTGTTATTTCCTGATTTCTTGTTATTGTTAGAAAATCTTTCCTTTCCTGTTCACTAGCTGCAATCTTATCTTCAAGGTCTGAGATTCTATCTTCACTTTCGTTGAGGCGGTTTTTGCAACTTTTATTAGAGTTTTTGATTTCCTGTTTATCTCTTTGAATCTGCTTAATGCATTCTGTTTGTCTCTTAAACTGTTCATTCAGGGATTCTATCATTTTGCTTTGTTCCTCTAATTTTTTAGCTGTGTCTTCGTTGGATGCATTCAGTATTTCTTTCACTACTTTTATCATTTCTTCTTTTACATGGGAGAATATTTCTGATTTGAGTTCCCTCATAGTTTCCTGTACTTGCTTCTTTATTTCAGTTGATATCATTTCATGCATTTCAGGTGTATGTGTGGTATTTTCTTCTATGTACATGGCTTCTACGTTTTCTTGGGATGGGCTAGAGGTTTAAGATTGCATTTTGGTCTTTTGTTTTGTCATTTTCCTATATTTCTGTGTTTCCAGCAATTTTCCAAAGTTTTCCCTGGATGTGTTGGAAATCACCTCCTGCACCCTCTGCTACTAGGACTCACTTGGCTTTCACTCCCCTTGTATGGTTGGCTTGGCTCCCCTGGTTGAATGAAGGTTGCTGGGTGCAGTCCACTGAAGCCTGCAGAACCTCTGGAGCCTAATCCAATGACCTAAGGGTGCTGGACAGGCATCCAGCCACTGGGATTGATGATCCCAAACTTTTCTGGGCCTGCCCTGGCAAGTTGCAACTCACCTCATGGTGTGGTGCCAGCTTGGCTCGCCCTTCGGCAGGCCTGGCTCCCCTGGCTGAATTAAGGTCACTGGGCACAGTCCACTCGAGCCTGTGGAACCTCTGGAGCCTAGTTCAGTGTCCTAAGAGGGCTGGTCAGCATCCAGCCACTGGGATTGATGGTCCCAGACTTTTCCAGGCCTGCCCTGTTGAGCTGCCCTGACCTCACGGCCAGGTCAAACATAATCTGATCATTCTATTCTTTTAATGTGTGTTTTCTATCAACAAAGAAATACCAGAGTTAAACCACACCATTGAATGAATGGGCTTAATTAGGTGTCTACAAAGTATTTCATCCATTAGAACAAAATACATATTTTTCAGCAGCACATGGAACTTTTTCCAAAATAGACCATAAAACATGCTTAGATAAATACAAAAAAATTAAAGTAATCCCCTGTATACTATTGGATCATAGTGAGATGAAACTAGAATGCAACATGAAAAGAAGCCACAGAAATTATACAAACATGGAAATTAAATAACACGTGATTGAATAATCAGTGAATTGCAGAAGAAGTAAAGGAAGAAATAAAAAATTATCAGAATCCAATGATCAAGCAAATAAAATGTACAAAACCTAGTAGACAAAATGAAATTAGTCTTTAGAGGGAAGTTTATACATTTTTATAATCTTCTTTTTACCTTTCCATTGTATTTCCCAATAGAATGTCACCTTTTTTTTCCTTATAGGTCTTTAACCTGCAATCCTCATATTTTTCCCCACACCAGAAAAGTGGTACAGTGAAATTTAAAAATGTACTTATAGGTAAAAAATAAAGCAAGCATCCATATCAGAAATATAAAAATTTATAATTATAATTGAAAATATTCAACCTTCCTTTAGCATTAACTGATAGAACAAATGGGAAAAATCAGAATATATAGAAGATTGAACCAAAAATTATCATCTAATATGACTTACATTAATAATGTAAGTCATTAATATGACTTACATTCCATCCAACATTAAGATTGAATATACTGGAGATCCAGACATGGGCATGTTGGAACCCAGGAGGCTGTACAAAGAAGCAATTCATCTGCTGCCCCCTTGGTAAGCACCTTCCTCCGGCATGAGCCAAGAGAACCAGAGAGCCACCCCCAATATCCAGCCATGGCCATGGTGGAACCCAGGAGGCTGCACAAAGAAGCAATTTGCCCGCCGCCCTTTTGGTAAGCACTTTCCTCCGGCATGAGCCAGGAGCAGACCCAGTAGTGTCTCCTGTGAGCCTACAGGTGCATGGGCTTGGAATCAAACATCCCCAATCTCCCCCATTAGCAACTGGGGACAGAGGTCTCAGCATCTCTTGGTAGGATGACTATGCAATATAGCAAATATGGGGGGGTCTCCTCTGTCTTCTTTTTGCAAGCAAGTGTTGTTTTCAGTTTTGTTTCATTATGATTAATTGCTTTACTCTATTCAATATTCTCTTTCAATTGATTTTATAATGTTCTGTGTTTGGTTTGATTTTTTTATACTTAATCGACTAGACAACTATTGTGAAGATAATGAGATATACTATGGTACCTATTACTGTTATCCCGGTAACCTTGGTGAAGTTCTGTACCAAATTTACTGTATTGTCTCAATTGGCTTTGTTCTATCTTGTTGTATTTCTACTACCTTAAAAAAAAAGATTGAATATATTTCTTTTTAAATAACTTGTGCCCAAGAAAATAGTATAAATAAAATTAGAAAATAAATTGTATGAAGATGAAAGCATTTGTGGGATACAACTCACTCTTAGAGGAGAATTTGTAGTTTTAAATGCTTATAGATAAGAGAAGAGAGGTATAAAATTACTGATCTAAGATTCCATCTTCAGAAATAAGAACTAGCAAGTTAAAACTAAACAAGCAAGGAAAGGAAAGACACTGTATGTACTAAGACCAGTGATATTCTAAATGAGTAAATAAGAAAACAGCTACATAAAGCAAAGGTTAATTTTCTCAATAGAGCAATAAGATTTCATAACATTAACAGTAAAACTTAGAACAGAAAAGGAAATATTACTATACATCAGACAGTTTTTAAAAAGATTTTCTGAATAACTACATGTAATAACTTTGTCTTAGATGGAATGGAAAAATTTCCTGAAATGATATAGATTATCAAAAGGAAAAGTTAAATGTATAATTAAGTTTTCACTTACAGAGAGCTCCAGACCTAAATGTAAATTCCACCAAACACTTAAGGAATAAGTTATCTTAGTTGTGTATAAATGATTACAAAAAGTTAAAAGAGCATTTCATATCTTAAGTTTTGAGACCAACAGTGATCCCATAAAGCTAAGATAAAACATCAGAAGGAAAGAAAATTACAGATGAATACATTGTCCTCCTGAATGTAAGCAAAATTCTTAACAAAATATTAAATCTATTCCAGAAATATAGAGTAAGGATAATTATTGAGGTTGCATATTTCCCAGGAATATAAAGTTGTTTTAATATAAAGAATTATTATAATATATTACATCAATAAAGGAATTGAGATTTTTAAACTCAGTAGAAAGTATTTAACAAATTTCAAAATCCAATCATGACTAAATTCTATCAGAAAACAAAGAATAGAAAGGAATTTGTTATTTATAATAACCATCCACCAAGAAACTTAACAACATCATGATAGTAAGCTAATTTCTCCCTTAAAGAACAAGGCATATCACCATTGCCATTTCTTTGAAGAATGTTTTGGATGTCCTTCCAGTATAATGAAGCAATGCAAAATAAAGGAAGGAAAATAAATAAAAGGCATATCAATTGAAAAGGAAGAAAATCATTTCCAAGTGACATGTTACACACATGGAGAAGTCTGTGGGATGCTACCAGAACTATACATAAGCAAAGAGCAGTTGCAAATTAAAATTAACACCATTTTCAGTGGAATAAAAGATACAAAGACTTTAAATGTGTATAACATACACAGAAGGCATTGAAAACAATGCTGAGAAATTAGAGATAAAATAAAGGTTTAGAATCATATCATTGGAGAAGCTGGGAAGATGGCGGATCAATAAGCAGCAAAGTAAAGAACCTCTCTGGGAGAAACAGCTCAGATGCTGGAATAAAGCATCCTGGAGAAGACCTGATGGAAGGAGATGGATCCTCTTGACCCAGGAAAAAACAAAAGGAAAAAAGAAAACAAAAACATGCACGGAAGGCTGTAGTGAGATGTACTTTCACCAGAGCAGTCCCACTGTGTATGAAATACTGCTGTAATATGAAGACACATGGTCATGGTGAAGTTGGAGGTTGGCAAGCCTGAGGGCCTTGGCGGGAGGACACGGGCATGGAGGGGAGCAATACAGCATGAATAGCACCAGCTCAGAGATCTGCAATGGCTCGCAGTGAGTGTGGGGAAGTCAGTCCTCCCACAGGAGTGGGTGATTTGCCGGGTGACATTTTGGAGTTCTGCAGGATAAGCCTGGAACCAGAACTGCAGTGGCTTCAGTCAGCCACTCCTAGCCCAGAGCAGATTGGTGAGAATTGTGTGGACTGAGTGTCGCCCATGTGCGGGACCCAATAGCCAAGGACAAGTTCTCACTGAAGCTATCCCTAACCGGCCCCATCCACATGGCACACACTAATTTAGTGAAGACTCTCAGTGGTTGACAAGCTCAGAAGAGAGGGCCCAGCCTGCCATGCACTTGCTTGTACTTCAGTGGTCACCACTGAATTGCTGGGGAGGGCAGCAATCCCTAACGAGCATGCTTCAGAGTAATCCTACTCCGAAGCCAATATAGCCAATACAGAAAGTGTCAGGGATCCCAACTATCCACTTGTCTGGAAAAAATCAGAAACATGGCAACAGGAAGAAATAAAAGGAAGTCTCCAGCCTCCAACCCAAACAGTACTGGCCCAGAAGAGGTAAACACAGAAGAGATTGGAATTGCACACCTGCAATTTCTGAAAAAGCAGCATCTGACATAAATATCTTTGTGACATTATAAAAGAACTCAAAACAGAAGTACTAATACAAGTAAAGAAAGATATAAGAAAATACTAAAATGCTAAGCATCTCTCAAGAAGACACAGATGGAAGAATGGAGGAGCATAGAAAAAGGAGAAAAACCTTTGATGAATAACACTAAAAAATCTAGAATACATGAAACAGATTCAAAGAGATTACCAGGAAATTAAAAACTCCATTGAAAGCTGGCAAAACTACTTGAAAGAAACTAAAGGTAGACTTTCAGACCTTAAAGACAGGTTTGCAGCTTACTATCACAAAAGGAAAGATCTCTTAAATATAACAAGGAAAAAAGAAGTAGCAATACAAAGGCTAGAAGATGACACGAGGAACTAGAACTTAAGAATAAAAAAGTGTGAGTCAAGAAGCAGGGGTAAACACAAATGAAATACAAAGACTATTTATAGAAATAATTAAAACTTCCCAAGCTTAGAAAAAGGAAATGATATCCAGATATATGAGGCATACAGAACTCCAGCCAGCTATAACCAAAATATATCTACAACTAGACATATAATAATCAAGATCCCAAAAATTCAACACAAGAACAGAATATTAAAAGCTGCCAGAGAGAATAAATAGATCACCTATAAAGGAAAACCCATCAGAATCATGACAGACTTCTCAACACAAACCATCAAATCATGAAGAGTTTGGAGTGAAGTATTCCAAGCCCTGAAAGAAAATAACCTCCAACCCAGATTGATGTACCCTGCAAAACTATCTCTCAAAATTCATAGAGAAACAAGATGCTTCCATGACAAACAGGAACTGGGGGAGTCTGTGACCATCAATCCAAACCTACCAAAAATATTGAAGGCCGAGAGAGAGAGAGAGAGAGAGAGAGAGACAGAGACAGAGACAGAGAGAGAGAGAAAAGACCATGGTTTTAGAAACAATGGCAGAGGGGGATCACTGAATAAGGCAAACAGTGGAATGAAGGGGAAAAGTATACAACCAATGGCAGAAAAATAGCATGGCAGAGATGAGGAAGAGATGGTGGGCCATAATCACTAACATGGATGGCCTCAATACACTAATAAAAAGAAACACAGGCAGAGGGGATCAGGAGACAGGGTCCATCAAGATGCTCTATATAAGAAATATAACTGACCTGAAAGAGAGTTTATGGACTGAAAGTCAAGGATGAGAAAATAATGCTCTATATGACCGGGAACCAGAAAAAAGTGGGGGTAGCTCACCTATCAGCTACAGATTGGTTGGAAAGACATAACACTTTTAAACAATGGAGAACCTCTCAGCTATAAAGAAGGAAAATCTTGAGGCTCTTATTGGTAAATGGATATAACTTGAGACCAAACTCAGGGGTAAAAAGGTTCAGGACAACTTAGCAGATAGTGGGTTGCCTCCAAAACTAAAGGAGTTAGTGGGATACAAAATGTACAATGCACCCTGTGAAAGTGAAAGGGGAGGAACTGTCTAAAAAGGGAAGGCAGAGGACACTGTTAATTTTGTATCATGATTTGAAACCCACATTGTTTTCATGGCTCAGTTTAGTTTGGTTATATTCTGTTTCAGTTTGTCTACTTGTACTAGATTTGAGGGCATAGACAGCTATTCCAAAGATAGAAAGATATACTATGGTAACCATTTATAATTTCCTATTAACTTAATCTGAAACCCTGTATTGCTTTCACTATCTTGTTTTGACTGATTTTATTTAAATCTGTTTTGTTTGATTGCTGTGTTGTCTTGACTGATTTTATTCCAATCTGTTATGCTTGATAGTATCAAGTCTGAGAGTATAGGCAACTACTGTGAAGACAATAAGATTCCTATGATACCCATTCTGGTTTGACTATTACCCTCTTTTGAAGTCCTGTAACATCTCCAATGTTTCATTTTTATTGATTTTGTTCTGTACTGCTATATTCAGTTTTATTGTACCTGATGATATGGGCAATTCTATTGAAGATAACAAGAGACATCATGGTAACCATTGTAGATCACCTTTTATTGTGATTTTAAATCATGTACTATGTCCATTGTTTTGTTTTGAATGACTCCATTTTTTTCTCATTTGGTTTTATTCTTTTCAAAAAATAAAAAAAAATCATATCATTGATCAAATGTCAATTCTCCTAAAATTGACCTGCAGATATAATGCAATTATAATTAAAATCCTAGAAGGCTTTTTAAATAGATATTTAGAAAACAAATTATCAAGCTGACTCAAAAATGTATATAGAAGAGGCTGTCGATTTAGCTCAGTGGCATAAGTGCCTGCCTGGCAAGAATGAGGTCATGAGTTTGATCCCTGGTACCAGAAAAAAAAATACAAACACACACACACACACACACACACACACACACACAAATGTATATGGAAATACAAAAGTCCTTAAGCAGTGAAATTTTGAGAAAGAAGGACACAGTTTGAGGTAGAATAATTTCTGATTTAAAGGGTTATTATAAAATGACATTAACCAATACAGAGAAATGGCACCAAGATTGGGATTTGCATCAGTGGCATACAATAAACTATCCATAAATAGACCTAAAAAATACTACCAGTCAGGGCTGGGGATTTAGCTCAGTGGGATAAGCACCTGCCTGGAAATTGTGAGGTTGTGAGTTTGATCCCCAGTACCAAAAGAAAAAAGTACTACCAGTGAATAATAGTTACTGTTGTGCTGCACCCTTGAGGTTATAGGTGTTTCAAATTTAATCATTTAGGTGTACAATTGTGTCTCCTTTTAATTTGTGCATAAAAATTCAGTGACTTCTGCATCGTTTGCTGAAAGGCTTTTTTCTGTTTGAATTACTTATATGCCTTCATTGAAAATCAAGTACTTAGTAAATGCTACATGTAAACTCCATAATTATGTGGGTTTATGTGTGCACTTTGCATTATTTTTCTATTAATTTATGTTATGCTAATGTCAAACTGCCTTAAACACTTTGGCATTAAGTGTAGTTTAAGTTACAGTAGTTAAGTTACAGTACCTGTAAGTACAATTTGTAGTCATTTAACAGAATTATTTTATGATATTCTTTCTTAAAATTGTATTTCATCAGTTCTAGGTTTTCTGCATTTCTGTAAAAAATGTAGGATTGTCAACTTTTTAAAAGCCTACTAGGGTTTGGACAGGAATTTTACAAAGTCTATAAACCAACTGCCATCTCAACAATATTGAATAATGTCCTGACCCATAAATGAAAGAGTTTAGCCCTAGAATAAATCACAGGACATTATGGTGGTGGAAGGCCAAATCGGGGATGTTTACCCTGAGGTCACTTCCTCCTGCCTCTATTACAGCTTCCTTTTTCCTTTCCCAGTGCTAGTGAAGACAATTCCAAATAGCTCCTCACATGTCATCAATGCCCACCCTAAGCACTGCCCCTGGTCAAAGGTTGCATATACCCTTTACCCCCATATCCAGGCAGAGGAAAACCCAGACTGCTCCTGATTATGGGCTCCTATCCATGTCCTTGGAATAAAGGTCACTTTTACTTTTTATTTCTGCTCCTTTATTGTGCTGAAAAACTCTAACAGTCTGGGGTGGAAACCAGGGAGCTGGCAGAGTGTATTGGCTCCTGGGAGTGAGTCCCAGTTTGAGCTCCCCTGCCTAGCTAGGGACCTTTCTAGGAAGCATTTCTCATAACCATTTCTTGGAATAATTTCTCATTTCAATGGAAGCTGTTTTTTTGCCTCCATCAGTCTACATACAACACCGGTTTATCTCATTTAATCACAGGGGAGCCAATTTCCATCAGGGGTGTTCTGTTTCTGTGGGCCGGGCCCACGCTGGATAACCCATTGCCATCCCTGGACAATGATAGCAGTTCTCACGTTCCTTGGACAGCCCGAGGCAGGGCTGTTATGCTTGTCCTCTGAGATCCAGACCTGGGCTTTTTGGTGATGGCTGATGAGATCGGGTTGGACTTTTCTGTATCACGCTTCCAAAATAGGTGATGACTTCTTTTGATAAGTGTGATCCAGGTCAACTTTCACCTTCCTTGGGGGGGAGCTAAAG
Organism: Hydrochoerus hydrochaeris; assembly: GCA_004027455.1. NCBI lineage: Eukaryota > Metazoa > Chordata > Mammalia > Rodentia > Hydrochaeridae > Hydrochoerus > Hydrochoerus hydrochaeris. The sequence goes on along the minus strand of PVLA01013849.1, from coordinate 21,055 downwards.
CTCTTACAGCCCGAGGCAAAGTTATTCTTTTGGCTCACTTTTAATTCGGTCATGGGAAATACTATTTCCTGTCCCCCGAAAAGGGTGTCTGGTTTATAACCTTGGTGCTCTTGGGCTAAAGAAGGCTATAAAAAGCAATAAACTAATCTTTTACTGCCAGGTGACTTGGCCAACCTACCAGCTTAACAGCAACCCATGGCCTAAGGGGAAATGTTTGACCCCTTTATTCCTCAAAATTTATATGACTTTTGTTACACTTGTGGCAAGTTAGCAGAGATCCCATATGTACAGGCCTTCCTTACCTAAGTACCTGCTCTTCTCTCATTCAGTCATGTATGCAGCCCAAATATTTCTAGCTAACTCTACTGTACCTGGAACTCTCCCCTCTTCCCCACCAGACCCCTTAGGTGATGTGCCTCTTGACTTTACTCCCCCTCCCCCATATCTCCAAGATCAAACGCCACAGCTTTCTCAGCCAGAGGTTTCTGTGCCCCCTGAGCCATCCTCTCCCCTTTCCTCACTCCCAGTGGCCTCTAATCCTTCCCCTAGTTTCTCTCCCCAGTTTCCAACTTCTCAATCCCCTCCACCTGAGCCAGCTATTCCATCAGACGGTACTTTGACCCCTTCCCCTGCATCACCATTTTCTCTGCTGGCCCCCCATATGCAGTCTCATGTGTTCCAGCCTTCTGGCAGGCCACATTGTTCTCAGCAGCCATGTTGCTGCAGCTCTCATGGAGGACAGCCGCCATCCTGAGGCCCCTCCACCACATGACAGTGTGTGACTATCTTGCGACAGGTCACAGGGTCAATGGCTGCCATCTTGCTGTCCCTCACCATGTGATCAGCAGTAGCCATCTTGCTGTGAATCACAGGATGACCAGTCGCCATCTTGTGCTCCCTCATTGTGTTACTGGCAGCAGCTATCCTGCTGTGGGTCACATGGTAATCTGCCAACATCTTGTATTTCCCTGTCGCATGGTGACGAGTGTCTGTTTTGTAGCCAATCATTGGGTAATTGCCTTCACACACCTGCTGGACGGTTGGCCACTCAGTGGCCATCTATTCCACAGCCATCTGAGCCTCAATCTCTACTACTGCTTCAAGAACAGGCCCCAAGGAATAATTTCCTATTCATATTCCTTTTTCCCTCTCCAACCTCTCTCAGATTAGCCATAAATTAGGTTGCTTCTCTGTTGACCCACAGAATTATATTAGAGAATTTTAATTTATAACTAATTGCTATGATTTACATTTCAAGAATATTTATGTGATTCTGAACAAGAGTGAGCTCAGCTGTGGAAAGCAGCTTAAGAAGCTGATTGCACACATAAGCAAAACCACTGAGAATGACCTGGGGCTTACTGCAGTGCCTGAACAGATCCTAACTGCAATTGCCAAAATGGAGAAGGTTCTTATAAAATACATAAGATGATTGAATGCATAATTGTAGACCTTAATAAAATAGCTCACAAACATACTAACTATAACAAGCTTTTAGAACCGGTCCAAGAGGCTAATGAGAATCCATCTGCATTCCTAAATTGGCTTAGGGACACCTTAAATAAGTTTACTAATGTAAACCCAGATTCTCATGAAGGGACAATTGTTATTAACTCTTATTTTATTTCTCAGTCTGCTCCTGATATTTGTGCAAAATTACAAAAGACTGAACTTGGCCCTCAAACCCCACAAGGAGAACTTCTTAATATGGTTTTCCATAGTTTCAACAACAGAGAAAAAAACTCAGAAAGAGGAAAAGAGGCACCAAAAAAAAGAAACTTGCTAAATATCAATCTGATCTTTTAGCAGTGGCACTTGGGTCTCCCAAGTCAGGAAAACCAAAACAAAGCAGAGCTTCCTGATACCCTCCTGGACCATGCTTCAAGTGTAACAAGGAAGGACATTGGGCAAGAGAATGCGCCAACCCAGGTGTTCCTTTGGGGCCTTCCCCCTATTGCAATCTCAAGGGCCATTGGAAGAGTGACTTTCCTAACTGCCAGAGAGTGGGTAAGCCATTCTCTAACTCCTTGCCCTCACAGGAGATCTCATCACCATTGGATCTGTCACTGACTGACCTACTTGGACTTGCTGCTGAAGATTGATGGAGCTTGGGCCCACAGGTCCCCATTAAGGTTTTCTCAGAGCCCTGAGTCTCACTGGAAGTTGCAGGTAATACACTATCTGTACTTGTAGACACAGGGGCAACTTATAGTGCACTTCCTGAGTTTTCTGGCTATTATTAAGTCCTCAGTCTCTGTAGGGGGTGTTGACAGACAACCTACCCAGCCTCTACATACAGGGCCTATTCCATGCAGATTCCAGACTCTCTTCTTTACCCATGGCTTTCTAGTAATTCCAACATGTCCCACACCCCTTTTAGGTAGGGATCTTTTTCAAAAGCTTAACTTCTCCTTTACCTTCTACCTCCCCACAACTCTAGTCCTCCAAACACCATCACAGTGTGACACAAAGCCTTCCTCTCCCTTCTTTTTTGGTCAATTCCATAATTTGGGATCTCTCCAATCCGACCTGTGCTACCCTGCCACACCTATTTTAATTCATCTCCGAGATCCTACAATTTTTCCTTGCATTCCCCAATGTCCTATAGCTCCCAAACATTTACAGGGACTTAAACCTATTGTCAAGTGTCTTTTAGACAATGGTTTTCTTAAACCAACCCATTTACCCTACAATACTTCCCTTCTCCTGGTACTCAAGCCTGATGGGTCTTATTGCCTAGTACAGGACCTTAGGGTAAGCAATAACGCTGTAATCCAAATTCACCCAGTGGTGCCAAACACTTATACCATGCTCTCTTACATCTCTCTCTCCACCACTCATTTTACAGTCATAAATCTTAAAGATGCCTTTTTTACCATCCCCTATACCCTGACTGTCAGGATTTCTTTGTGTTTATATGGAATGACCCAGACACTCTCAGGTCTCAACAACTTACTTGGACAGTGCTCCCTCAAGGGTTTAGAGACAGTCCTCATTTCTTTAGCCAAGCTCTTGCTGCTGACCTTGCAGCACTTGGTCTCAAACACAGCAACCTCCTTTAATACACTAATGACCTTCTCTTATGTTCTCCATCCCATACATTAGCCATACAGCATTCAGCTAGTCTCTTTAATTTTCTCAGCAGTTGTGGGTACAGGGTTTCTCCTGCTAAAGCCCAAATAGCTTCCCCAGAAGTCAAATATCTAGGTCTCTCTCTCACTCCTACCACTCATTCCATCACTATAGATCATAAGTCGATTCTTCGGGATCTCTAGGTGCCCACAACTAAACAACAGATTATATCTTTCCTAGGTTTAGCTAATTTCTTTATCTCTGGATTCCTAACATTGCAGCTCTAGCCCAACTCCTTGACAAAGCTTCTGAGGGCCCCTTATCAGAACCCCTAGGCCCCACTATGCCCAACATGCCTCCTTTCATAAACTGAAAGAGGCTCTCTTAAGGGCTCCAGTCCTGACCCTTGCTGACCCCACTCGACCCTTCACTCTATTGACTACCTCTCAGGGTCACAATGCTGTAGGTGTACTAGGACATAAAAAGAGGCCTTCTTTTCAAGTAGTAGCCTACTGTCAAAGCAGTTAGACAACACAGTGAAACAATGGGTACCTTGTCTCCAAGCCCTTGCAGCTGCAGCCCTCCTGACACAGGAAGCTAAAAAGTTTACATTAGGGCAGTCTGTTACAGTACACTCACCTCATCATCTAAGTGAGCTTACCTTGCATAAGACACTCCCTGCCCTGATGACCCCTTCTCGCCTTCAACAGGTACATCTAGTCCTCTCTCAGGACTCTTCTATCTCTATTGCAACTAGTGGTCCTCTTAACCTGGCAACTTTGCTTCCCACCTCAGAGGACCACCTCAACATGACTATTGAGGTCTTATAGATGACTCCCGCCCCTTCCCCTCACCTCAGTAGTACACCTCTCTCTTTAGCCTTTGGCACATGGTTCGTAGATGGCAGTTCAACAAGCACAGGGAAACAAAACAGAGCAGGATATGCAATAGTTAACCAGTCAAAAGTCATAGAGACTAATCCACTGTTACCTGTGACATCTTCCCAGAGGAGAGAACTTATTGCCCTTACAAGGGCTCTTACACTAGCAAAGGACAAAGTCATAAATATATACACTGATTCCAAGTATACATTTAGCATTTTACCCTCCTATGCTGCTAGCTGCCAAGAAAGGGGTTTTATCAACTCTCAGGGAACCCCCATCATTAATGTACCTCTTATCCTCAAACTCCTAGAAGCAGCACAACTCCCAGAACAAGCAGCAGTTATTCACTGTAGGGGACACCAGAATTTTGCAGATACCACTGCTCAAGGCAATGGCTTTGCAGATACACAAGCCAAGTTAGCTGCACAAAGGCCTTATCCTTCTCTTCTTCTCCCATTAGTCCCACACAATCTACCTCAACCTAATTATCCACCAAAGCTACTACAATTACTTCATAAACAAGGTTACACACAGAACACTCAGGGATGGATTTTCCAGGGATCAAAACTTGTTCTCCAAGATCAGCAGGGCTTAGACATCATCACTGACTTACACAACTGTTTCCATATAGGATCACAGGACCTACACAGGCTCTTAGCCCTAGTAGTTACACATCCTTCTCTAAAGGCTATCATTCTTCAGATTACTCACTCCTGTCATCTCTGCACTGGGACTTCTCCTCAGAGACACATAGCACCCCCTTCCTTCCCTACTCATCAATTTCATGGACACATCCCTGGTCAGGACTGGCAGGTAGATTTTACACACATGCCCCACCATGAAACTCTCAAATATCTTCTCACCTTTGTACTTTTTCAGGATGGATAGAAGCCTTTCCCATAACCAGGGAGACTGCTGATATAGTTACTAAAACCCTGTTACAGGAATTCATCCCAAGGTTTGGTCTACCTCAGAATATTCAGTCAAATAATGGTCCAGCCTTTATTTCTCAAATCATTCAACAGGTATCCTCAAGCGTACACCTCACCTGGAGCCTACACATTCCATACCATCCACAATCCTCAGGAAAAGTAGAAAAGGCAAGGGGCCTCATAAAAGCACACCTAACAAAACTCACTTTAGAACTACACCAACCTTAGCCTCAACTTCTGCCCCTAGCTTTAGCCAAGCTCAGGGCACTTCCCCAGGCTCCTACATTTTTAAGCCCTTTTAAACTCATGTATGGCCAACCGCTCCTACACCACAATCTTCCTATCCCCCAAAGTCTCCTCCTCTTTCTGACTACATCCCAATCCTCTCCTTCCTCCGACACTTGTTCCGACAACATGCTGATGTCTGCCTTCCCCAACCCTCTGATGGGACCAAACCAGACCCTCCCATATCTCCAGGAGATCTAATTTATTTCAGATGTTCTAAATCCACAGGACTACAACCAAGGTGGAGCGGCCCCTACCTGGTCTTCTTGGCAACCCCAATAGCGGTCAAAGTCGCTGGACTGCCACCCTGGTTCTACATCACTCAAGCTAAGCAGTGCCCTCCTAACCCTGAATCTAAATATCCCAAGTGGTCATCTCATCTCTATCTCCCACCATCTCCATCTCACCAAGGCCCCACAGCCACAACTTTCAGAATAAGTCATGTTTTGTTATCCTATTTGGTTCCTGATCACTTATATTCTATCAATTATTTTTTTACAGTAGGACTCTTGGCAGTCTTTCCTAAAGACTCCCACATCATATGTAAAATTGTCTTCATGCTGTTTTACATGACTATCTTAGTTTTTTCTCTACCCTCAGCTGTTTAGTTAAACGTGAGACCCCTGTGGGTCTCAGCTCTCATCTCCTCTACAGTGACACAGCCATAACCCTCCCCGCCCCTGCTCTATAACTTCCCAAACATGGTTCAACTGTCAGGCCTGATATTTCTCATGCTTCTTATTCTTTCCAGCTCAACTCCTGGACCAAGCCCCACCTACCTACACTTTTAACTTTTACGTTTTCAAATGGGGGAATAATCACCTCCCATAATTTCACTCCTCCTAACCCACACTTATTTTTCAGATTCTATCTCACTGTGGCCATGATGGAAGGACACATTTGTATCAAGGGCACCTTTCCTTCTACCTCTCCTGGGCCCTTAAATGTGATAGTGGCCTGTCTCCTCATAGCACCTGGTCTTTTGTTTCTCCAGTCTAGAATGTGAACATCAAGCATAAAGTTGTCCGGACTAAAACACCTGGTAGCAGCTTCTACATGGGCATCAACCATCATCCTGTAAACCTTTCTGAACCCCAGCATGATACTCCCTTTCAGCAGGAAATAGTAAGAGAGAGTCTTTGCCCTTTTCCTAACAATAAAAAGACAGAATGAAAGATTTTTGTGCTAGAATAAATGACAGAACATTATGGCAGTAGATCAACATGGTGGAAGGCCACGCTGGGGATGTCTACTCTGAGGTCACTTCCTCCTTCCCTATTACAACTTCCTTTTTCCCTTCCCAGTGTGAGTGAAGAAAATTCCAATCAGCTCCTCACATGTCATCAATGCCTGCCCTAAACATCACCCCCAGCCAAAGGTTACATGTACCCCATACCTCCATATCCAGGCAGAGGAAACCCCAGACTGCTTCTGGTCATGGGCTCCTCTCCAAGTCCTTGGAATAAAGGTCACTTTTACTTTTTATATTCTGGTCCTTTATTGTGCTGAAAAACTCTAACAATGAGAATGCTCTTTTCCTTATTTGTGTAGGATCTGTATTTTGTTCTCAGAGTTTTTGTAGTTTTCAGTATTCTGATTTTGTACTTTACTAAAGTTATTTCAGTATTTTATTCTTTTTAAAATGTGTATTTATTTTTCTACATATTTTATTAGTGCATATGGGTTATGCATGTTAATGGATTTTATTCTGGGAGATGTACATGCATGTATCATATATTAATCATATTCCCCACTCCTCTTTTCCTACCCTCTTGGTATTTTATTCTTAATTATATTATAAATAGAATTTCCTTAATTTAATTTTCAGATATTTTATTACTAGAATAGAGAAATATAGTGAAGTTATTAAATATCTTGTATCATATGATATGTCTGAAATTGTTAGCTACAGAATTTTTATATACCCCCATATGATTTTATTTATATATATATGATATTTATTTTTATATATTTATTTATACATATATAATATATACAAATATATTTATATATTCTATGAGTAAAATCTCTTTTATTTATTCTTTACTAATATACTAGTGGCATTTATTATTTTCATTACCCTATTGTATTTCCAAGTAGGAATATTCAGTTCATTGTGGATAAAAAGTGGTAAGAGTGGATTTAAATGGTTCCTATAATTGTTTCCTCTGGGTAAAGCATTTAGTCTTTCACCATTAAGTATGCTATCTATAAGTTTTTGGTATGTGTATTTTATCAGATTGAAGAATTATCTTCCATTATTAGTTTGTGTAGTTTTATGAATTTTGGATTATGTAATTAGAATATTATGTGTTTTCTTTTTTCTGTTTTTATTGCCATATAGGTGGCCATGTAGATTTTGCATTTTTTCTTTCATTATTTTGGAGGGTAAACCAACCTTGCACTCCAGAGTAAGCTTTACTTGATTATAACAGATAATTCAGATTATGTATTTCTAGATTTGATTTTCTGATATATGGCTAAGAATTTTCATATCTGTATTCAGGGCATTGTTCTATATTTTTGTTTTCTTGTGAGGTTGGTTTTGAAGTTTGTAGTGTTCTAGGAATTTACATTATATATAGAGTTGTCTAGTTTGTTGCCATGGTAGTTTTATAATTGAACCTATAATACTTTTAATTTCCATGTAGTCTAGGGATGTCTTCTTTTTACAATAGTATATGATCTCATAATATAATACAATAATATAATGCCCCCTTATCCTGCTTCCTTCCTTCCTTCCTTTATTTCTTCCTTCCTTCCTTCTTTCCTTCTTTTCCTCCTCCCTCATCTCCTTGTCATCAGTCTACCTAAATATTTGCCATTTTTTAGCTTTTCCAAGAAGCTACTGCATATATATATATATATATATATATATATATATATATTTTTTTTTTTTTTTTTTTTTACTGGAGATTGAGCCCAGTGGTGCTATAACACTGAGATATATTTTCATAATTTTTTATTTTTAATCTTCACATAGGATCTGAAGATGTTGAGATGACCAAGCTGGACTTCAACTTGTGATGCTATTGCCTCAGCCTCCTCAGTAACTGGGATTATGGTTATGTGCTACTGCACCCTGGCTTTATGTTTTTTCCTGTTGAGTTTTGTTTTATGTTTTATTCATTTGTGATCTGATCTTTTAAAGTTTCTTTCCTTTCTTGCATTTGTGTACTCTGTTTATTTTGGGTAGGTGTGTTAATGGGCCCTGCTGTTTGATGGTGGTGTTTTTTTCTGTATACCTGCTGGTGCTCTGTCTAGTTGTTCTACCATCTAGAGAAGAGTTGAGTTGAGAGAGAAATGTTTAGGTCTCCAACTGTAATTTTGAATTTGTCAGTTTTCCTTATAACTGTCAGTTTTTGCTTCACAGAGTTTGCAGTTGTGTTGTTTGATGCCTATATGTTAGGATTGCTATGTCTTCTTGGAGTTTTACCCTTCTGTCATTATATTCTACCTCTTCCTTTTCTAGGACTTTCCTTATCTCTGAAGTCTATTCTATCTGGAATTAGTGTATATCATATAATAACATCCACTCCTTTATTTTGATTAATGCTTGCATGGTACTTTACTTCTGACCTTCTACATCTGTATATTTGAAGTGCACTGTTTTTGTTTTTGTTTCGCTATTTTTTTGTTTGGTTTTGTTTTGGCACAAGGGCTTGCCTTGTAGTTCAGGTTGGCCTTAAACTCACTATGTAGCCCAGGCTGGCCTCAAACTCATGGTGATCCTCCTGCCTCAGTCTCCTGAATGTTGAGATTACAGGCAGGCACCACCACACTGGACTAGAGTGAGACTTTTGTAGATAGCTGGGTAAGGGGTGGGGGAGGTGAGTGGGGGAGGGGAGGGAAAGAAATTGATAGGTTAGGGTTTAGGTCTGCTATTTTATGTTTTGTGCTTATTTTCTTTTTTGCATTCCTTAGTTTTCTTTATTATGCCTTTTTTGGGGGGTAAATTGCACCTTTTTTTAGCATTTCATTTTGGTTAGTCTATAGCATTTTTTTTTTTTTTTTTTTGTACCGGGGATTGAACTCATGACCCTGTGCTTGCCAGGCAGGAGCTTAAGCCACTGAGCTAAACCCCTAGCATTTTTGGGTGTCTCTCTGTAACTTTTATAATGGTTGCTTGGGATATTACATTACCTATATAAAACATATCATGGACCACTCATACTGATGTGTTTTACCAGTCCGAGTGACCACAGAAAGCATATTCCTATTTCCATACCCAGACTCCTTCATTTATAATTGTGTCTTTTTTCCTCCACAGACACTAAGAAAACTGAACAGTCTCATATTTTGCTTCAACCCTTAGAGATAATTTTCATGAGAAAACTCATGAAGAGAAAGACTATTGAATTTATCAATTTTCTCTTTTTTCCATTATATTTTCTTTCAAAAGCTTTAAGACTCCTATTACTACTTCCTGTCCATGTAGAGCACTTCCTTTTCTTATTCTTTTGGTGGAAGGCTTTTGGTGCCATAGCTTTCCTTCAACTGTGAAAGTATCTTGATTTCATCCTCATTCTTAAATGACATTTGAACTGGATGCAGAATTCTAAACTGGTAACTTCTGTTTTTCAGCACTTGAAAATGTTGTACTATACCCGCCTGCTCACCAGGAGCCATTATTTCTGATGAGAAATACTGATACTCAAATTGCTTTTCTTCTATAGGAAAGTATTATTTTTCTCTTGCTTTTTTTTCACAAATTTTTGTTTCTAATTGTCAGAAGTTTGATTTCAATATGTCTAACAGCATCAGATTCTCTAAATTTATTCTCTATTTCACTGAATTCTTTAGAGGTCACTGCAGTGAGGGCAAAGGGTGCCATCTTGATATAGGGGAATGAAACTTCCAACCTGTTTACTAGATGTCCAATACGAGTTCCTGTTCTCTAAAATCAAAGAATGAATTTTAGTAACAACAGAGGTTAAGAGCGAAATATATTTATTAAGAGAAAGCTTCTGTCTGAGAGAGAGAGAGACAGCAGGGGTCCTGAGCAGATCTCCAAAGACTCTGTCCTTTTGATACAGGTGAATGAAAACCCCAACCTACTATGTCCATGAGTTCATGTTCTCTAAAATTGAAGAATGAATTTTAGGAACAACAGAGGTGAAGATTAGAATGTATTTACTGAGAGAAAGAAAGCTTCGGTCTGAAGAGAGAGGCAGAAGGGGGTCCCAAGAGGGTTGCCCCCATTCTGTCTCTTCCAAGGATTTTTATAGAGTAAGACCATGGGTTCAAAGTGGGGGAAGACTGGGAACTCACAACGCAGATGGGCATAAGGTGGGACATAACTATAGTTAACCAATAAGATCAATAGTTCAGGTAAAATTGATTACATTAGGGACAAATGGGGAAGTAAGTCATGTAGGAAGTGGGCATTCTTGGAGATGTGAACTTTACCCTAGAGGGATGGGATAGTGGTTCCAAGGTGAGAGGGAACTAATTAGAATATCAATCTTTAGGATGTGGATTCATTTGTTTGATCCTTTGTCTTGAGGCCTGGCCCTGAGGAGGTGTCTGTCTCCCACAGTTGCCAGGTGCCTGCACTGGCTCCATTGAGGATCTAGCCCTATCTCAGTGCCTATAATATTTCTGATTAACTCCGCTGTCTGTAACACTTGGACTCCAGCAACATGGTGCAGGCTGGATGAGGGGAAAGGGGCTGGTAAGTAATTCCTTGGTGTCACAGGATGGGTGGATCCAGAGACAATGGTAGCTGACATTCTATTTGCAGTAGTCTCTGTATGGCAGTGACTTTCTATTTCCTCCTGAATCTGTAACAACCTTTTACTATCCATAGAACCTTCATGTAAGAGAAGGCAGGAGATGAGGGGGAAGGTTCTATCATTGCATTTGGGACCAAAGATAGTAGGAACCAGCCATGAAACCCTACTGATATGAGGGAGCCTGAGCCCACCGTGGGCATGTACATTAGCTGTGGAAGCCTGCATGTTCTGAGTTCAGAGCAGAGGTGGTGGCAGCAGGGACAAGGAGCTGAGTCATAGTGAGGAGAGAGTTTTGCTAAGGCTTGGTCCTCTAAGTTCACTGTTTACTGTTAGGATGAAGTGCTCTCCTGCAAGTGGTTTTGAGGCTCTACAGGAAGTCCAGGTGTTCTGGCCCATGGAGCAGAGCTCCTTGTGCTCTCCAGGTGGGCTGTGACTTGTGGCTTGCTTCTGAGGCTGCCATCCCTCTCCCTTGTGGCCTTCCTGTCCCTGGTCTGCGTCATGAACCCTGAACCCAGAATCCCTGAAGTACAAACCCAGTGGAGCAGAGACACCCCCGGCCAGGGCCTGGCTCTATTGATTCCACTCTGCTGCTTTAGGAGCCAGGCCAGCGAGAGTGACTCAGCCTCAGACCTACCTGCCAAGCTCGGTGGGAGCCTTTGGGGTATGGAAAGGCAGTATGCATGGACTTCAGAGTCACCTCTAATCAGATTTACTTTTTCTAAGATCCACAGCTTTATCTGGAAATGGAGAGATGACACGTATCCACACAATGTAGTGGTGATTGTGTTACTCCAGTGAGAAGCATGCCGCTGGCCACTTCACATCAAACTGTCACTGGATCCTCCACAACAACCACAGCAGATGCTGTGGGGCAGTTCTTCCTTCTGGCCGCAATTTGAGATAAAATTCCTCCAAGCATTCTTGGCCTGAAATCTAAGTATTAGTGTTATTTTTCTTACTCCCCAAGGACAGATGAAAGTGGGGAGAGAGCAGAAAGAAGGGATGGTTTTCCCCCCATAGTAGCACAATCTTGTCTCTCCCAAAGCCACCAAACTCTGACCATTGCGTAGAAGGAATTCTGAAGCTACTTCCATATAGTTCTGCTCCCCACAGTCTAGACAAAGTTCTCCTGCCCCACTGGCTACTCAAGTGCCCTCACAGGGTGCAGTTGTGGAGGAGGGAGCTCCTTGTGACTAGAACTGAAAGCAGGGTGAGCTACTGCCCAGCTGAGGACCCCTAAGTGGGAGAACAGTGCCAACCACAGCTCTATAAAAGCTCCTGCCAGAGGACCTGGGGAGAGAGTCCTCCTTTATCCCAGAAAGGGGCCAGGACAATGGCCCTGGTCCTGTGGGCCTTCGGCCTGCTGGGCTCAGCTTGTTTGGTGTCAGCCAACATCTTTGGTGAGTTCTCAGGCTAAAACCATGGAGCAGGGGAGGGAGGAAGCCTGGAAGGAGTCCTGGTCGGCAGGTTCTGCCCTGGGGCTTTAATTAGACATTTGGTCTAATGTAATCCTCACAAAGGCCCAGAAGTGGGCTATTTGCTCTTCTTTTTTCCAGGTGAAGAGACAGTGGCTCAGAGAGATGGCCTGAACTGCCCAAGGTCACATTGCTAGTTATTCACTGAGTGGAGAGGGGAAACCCTGTCTTCCTAACTAAAGTCTAGCTCCTCTCATGCCTATTGTAAATTTCTGCCATTGAGATTGAAGTTTTTTCATCCCTTTGGCCACCCCAAAGTCTGTGTCATCCATGTGAGTGTTTGAGAGGTTCCCAGAAGCCAGCAGAGAAAAAATCTACCCATAGAATGAAACAGACCTATGCTTTTCTTACCTTCCTCACTTTGGATAAACTGCCTCGCTACAGCTTCTTCATCAGAATGTACCAGTACTGCTTATGTCTGTTGTTGGGGGTGATTTTCGAGCACGAGTCTGTGTTCCGTGGTTCTCAGTGACTAGCAGGCATGTGGGTGTTAGTTACTGCTCTGTTCCCACTGTGTGTGACAGAGGGGCTGCATCCGCACGACTTAGCTTGATAAGAACGACCTCCCGATCACTTTCTGAGCTCACCCACTGTGGCTCAGGTGAACACAGTACCTCAGGGTTTGTTCTGGAATCCTTCCATCCTCAGCCACTGACCCTGGGTGAGTGATTTTTGCTCTCTAAGCCTTGGTGATATTACCCATCCCCTTCTGGCAGAGTGCAAAGGATTCAAGTGAGCAAATATCCCACAGGGAGCAGAGTGCAGGCTGTCACATTGTTGGCAGACTCCACGATTGATTGTTAACAACCTAATAAGACAAGACTCCTCATTAGTATTCTTATTAAACTATTTGTTAATCTGACTAGCTAGTGACCATTCCCTGAGAAAGCAGCCATCCTTCGGTGAGCCTGTCTGGACACACCTGTACCCGGCTCTCACGAGTTGCTTCTCTTTGCACAGAGTACCAGGTGGATGCCCAGCCGCTTCATCCATGTGAGCTGCAGAGGGAGCGGGCCTTTCTGAAGCGCATGGAATATATTCCCCAGTGCTCTGAGGATGGCAGCTTCCAGTAAGGCTGACTTCAGCGAGGTGTCCTAGCTCTCCACTCCTCCCCCTGCCCATGCCTGCCCCCCAGCTATGTGGTGTGTGTGGGGAAGTCCTGTCATTTAGAGGGTTACGTCTTAGTTTTTTAGGGTAAATTGACACTGATCAACATGGCTGAGAGAGCCCACACTTCCTCTCCCCACTGAAGAAAGATAGCCCTTCTCTTCCTGCCAACATGCTACCCTGAGTTACTTCAATAAAAAGTATGTGTGGTGTTTGGTAAAGCACAAGAAGGGGACTCCTTGCCACCTCCCCCATTCCCACAAGCTATTTTCTTGTGACGTCTGGGATGGAGGGAAGCAGACGCTGATTGTACCCTTGGGCCCACGGTTGCTGACCAGCCCACCCAGTTCTTAAGGTTATTCCTGGGTTGCTCGGTCTCTATCCCTCTTTGAGGAGTTTCACAGCTACCTCACACCAGCTTGGTTTCTGACAGTGTCTCCCTGTAGCCTGTGATGGTAAAGTAAGCAGCTCTTCCCTGTGGAGTAGACAAGAATACGGGAGAGTGCGTCCAATTCAAATTTCCATTGCTTGAGCAGATATGCTGAATCTGGGGAACTCTGTGTATGACTGTGCTCTGAGAAACCGCTGTGAATGCCCCCCACTCCTGTGAGTTATTTACGTGTCTAACCGTGTTTTGTGTTCTCCTGAGAGTGAGAAACAATGCTCCTGGCGCAGCCTCTGCTAGGAGGGTGTCAGGCAGGCTTCTCACTTTAGCTGGCTTCGTGTAAGCTTCTATTCTCATGTCTCTTATTCCTGGCCCTTGCAGGCTCGGGCCTGCCCTGTCCCCAAGAAGCTTTGCACACACTTTGCTCTTTGCCTGGATGTCTGTTGCCCTTAGCACCCCTGGGCCCCTGAAGGTCTCAGTTGAGCCATCACGTCCCGGGAAGCACCTCCATTGCCTGGCTCCATCCCACCCGGTACACCCCATTCAGTCTTAGGGTCTCTGGCCTCACCATCTTAGAGGCTGAGTGTAGCTTTAGGGGTCCTAACAGTACCATCTGCTGTGTCCCTCCTCCTCAGGACCGTCCAGTGCAGAAACGATGGCCGCTCCTGCTGGTGTGTGGATGCCGATGGCAGGGAAGTGCCAGGCAGCAAGCAGCCTGGGAGACCTGCGGCCTGTGAGTATGACACAGGCACCTGGTGGGATAGGAGGGGCCCTGCTGGCACCTCACATTGTGGAAGGAGCACTGGGCACGGGCTATTTCATTGGCATGTCTACCTAGGGACTGCTAGTTCGTCCTCTCTTAATAAAAAGAGTCCCTGCGTACCATGCAAGGCTAGCACTGCTGAGCACCACTGTGAGAATCAAAGGAGACATCTGAGTCATTCTTTCAGCAAAATGCTGCTGAGGTTCTCCCAGGCACCTAGAGAACATTGACAAGGAGACATCACAGTGTTCAGGAGCCAGAGAGTGGCCCTGAACCTGGAGTGTTTTCTCACCCAGGGTATGGGGTATCTGTAGGATTTGAGACTTAGGTGAAAGCTTTACAGTTAAAATAATTACTACAGTGAGTAATCATAGTCTCCATTGGAGGCATAGCGTATTTTGAAATCAAGGGTTTAACTTGCTGACTTAAAATGATGAAATTGAGCACAAAAAGAAAGCTACTCTTTAATGCCTAGCAGGTCTGGTTTTATGTGGCCACTATGGCTGAATTGAGGGTCAGGCTGGCTCCTTCCACTCTGGGGCAGTGTGACCTTGGCCACATCACATGTCCGTACTGAGCTGAGGCTGATACTCTGCAACATGAGTATTGGGTCTTCCTCCAAGTGATGTGAGGATGTAGCCACACAAAATAATCAGCACATGGTAGGTGTTCAGCTGGGCGATGCTTGGGTCTCTCTCCCTCATGAGCCTGAAGGAAGGCAGGTACCTTTTGACTGCACAGATAAGGAGAGGGAAGCATAGAGTAGTGAAATAGCTCTCCAAGGCCCCATGCTGGTCATGCGCAGAAGTCCAAATCCAGACAAGGTCTGTTAACACTGGCCTGAGTCTCCCAGCTGCAGAGTCAGGGTGATGGGGTGTGTGCTTGACCATGTGATTCAATCCAGGATGCTAGAGCCTTTTGAATACTGTTTTCTTTGTTGTTTTTATTGTTTGTTGGTTTGGTTTGTTTGTTTTTGTTGTTTTGAGACAAGGTCTCATTCTACAGTTTAGGCTGACCTTGAATTCACTGAGTAGCCCAGCCTGGGCCTAGAACTTGCAACAATCCCCCTGCCTGTACCTCCCAAGCTCTGGCATTATAGGCATGTGCTACCATGCCCAGCTTGAATGCTGGTTTTGAGCTTCCTTGAGCTGCTCATTTTCCTCTGCTCTGTCCCTTAGGGAGGCAGGAAGTGTCTTCTTGGGCTCAGCACTGGGACATCCTCCCTGCAGCTCTCCACTGATGTTGCCCTTTGCTCCCTCAGGCCTGTCCTTCTGCCAGCTGCACAGACAGCAGGTCCTGTTGAATGGCTACCTTAACAGCACAGCCACATCGTATCTCCCTCAGTGCCAGGACTCAGGAGAGTACGCATCTGTGCAGTGTGACCTGTGGCAGGCAGAGTGCTGGTGTGTGGACACAGAGGGGATGGAGGTGTACGGTACCCGCCAGCTGGGGAGACCAACACGATGTAAGTCCTACGGGAACCCAGCACGGTGGAGTGACACAGCTCTCCTCCCGGTAGACCAGATGGTTTAGCCCTGCGACTCACATGGGTAGAGAGCCCGGCCTTGGAGCGAGTGAGTGTTGTGAAGGGTGGTTTCATCGGTCCTGGTAGTCCCGCAGGCTGGACGATCTTGTCACAGGGTGAGCACCGGAAGTACAAACAGGATGTCAGTGAGTTGAGTTTTTCTGCTGCAGCTCGTAGTTGCTGTTGAGTCTACGTATCACGTGTAGCATAAGTAACTGCATCTTGACACAGAAACATACGCACCTACCCATCTACAAGAATGGATTAACATTGTTTCATGAAAATTTTTAGGTCCAAGGAGCTGTGAGATTAGAAACCGCCGTCTTCTACATGGGGTGGGTGAGAAGTCCCCCCCACAGTGTTCTCCAGAGGGCGAGTTTATGCCTGTTCAGTGCAAGTTTGTCAACACCACAGACATGATGATCTTCGATCTGATCCACAGCTACAACAGGTAAGGGAAACAGCCCCGAGCTCTGCACATCCCTGGGCCAGCTCTCCTGCTCACGGGGAAGAATCACGGAGTATTGTTGGTGTACATCTGCAGTATTTCAACATTTCTAGCAAAGAAAGACACAATTGCTATTTTCTGTGTTAACTTTTTGTTATTCTGACCAATGCCTGAGAAAAACCAACCTAACTGAGCAAAAGTTTTCTCTGGTCACAGTTGCAGAGGTTCAGTCCATAGTCACTGGACTTCATTGCTTCTTGGCCTGTTGTAAGATAGAGGATCACAGAGAAAGGGTGTGGTAGAGAAAAGCTGCTTACCTCATGGCAAGCTGGAAGCAAAGAAAAAGGCAAAGAGTGAAAGAGGTGGCCAGGGATCAGATACAGTCTCCAAGGTCACAGCCCATGAGCTGCTTCCTTAAAATATGTCCCACCTCCTATTTCTATTACCTTTCAATAATGTCATCAAAATATGATTTCATCAGGAGTGTAATCCATCCCTGAAACTAGAACCTTCATAATCTGATCACTTTCTGAAAGCCCTTCCCTGCACATGTGAGCATTTGAAGGGTATTTTGGTTATAACTGCTTTTAAAATTAAAAATGTATGTACTCTGGGCCAGCCAGCTCATGCAAACAAAAGCACTGGAATATGAAGATGGGTACTAGGATGGCTACTGCATTTCTTTTCGTTATAGCGGAAAAATGGTAGAAAAGATGACTATCAGAAGTGGTAGAAGGGCCCGGTATGGCTTAGGAGACAGAAGCAGGAGGATTGCTGCAAGTTTGAGGCCAGCCTGGGCTACAGAGTGAGATCAAGGTCAGTCTGAACTACACACAAGACTGTCTCAAAAAAAAATGTGGTTGCCAACTGAATAAATGTGTAGGTATTACAATTTTTTTTGTACTTTTTCAAAGGAATGCATTAAAGCTCAAATAGCTGAGTGTAGTCTATGTTATGCTACAATGATTCAAGATATGTCATAGTGTAATGTTATTTAATTTTTAAGAAATAAGGATAGAAATCTCCATATGGGCTTATATGGTTTTATGATTGTGCTGGGCTATGGGAGCACAGAAGGCATGTGAAGCACAGATGTGGTTATCGCTGGCCACTTTGTGGGTTGGGGCTGCATGGAGAAGGAGGCAGAAGGCATGTCCACAGAGAAGGAAAGAAAGCATGGATATAATAGTATCATGAGCTTTTATAAATTATATATATGTATATATATATATATATATATATATATATATTCATTGATAAATAACTTTTTGGACTTAGATAAAAAATAGAAAAAGAGATGAATTACAAATCTTGACCCAAAGAACCATGTAGCTTTTGACTATTCAATATGGCACCCTGGCTCTGGTAAAGGCTGTACACAGACTTCAGATATAATCGAAATTCTGTGTCAAAGAATGCAGGAGTGCTGGTCTGTGAATGCTGATGAGCATTCTGTGGAAGAGCCTGAGTCTCTGGGTAGCTGACTTCCAAAGCGCCCCATCTCTCTGTGGGGCAGTGGAGGTTCCCATGGACCATGCCAGCAGCAGTTGTGGACCATGCCAGCAGGAGTCATGGACCATGCTAGCAGGAGTTGTGGACAATGCCAGCAGGAGTCATGGACCATGCTAGCATGAGTCATGGACCATGCTAGCAGGAGTTGTGGACAATGCCAGCAGGAGTTGTAGACCAGCAGCCTGTGTGCGGGACGCTTACTAGATGGTCTTGGTGTGTGACACAGAGTGTTTTAAAAACTGGGAACTTTTATTAGCTTATACACTGTGAAGTTTCCATTTTTGAAGAGATAAGATATAAGACATTGTAATATAATATGAGTTAATTTTTAAGAAACAAGAATAAAATTGTTTATATGGGCTTACATGATTTTATGATTACAAAAAATTAGTTGAGTGTCAGCAATTTCATATGTTCAACATAAAACTCCAAATTATGAATTTGTGGTTTCATTGTTGGGAATTCTTGTGCATCAATAAATTTAAGTGAGATCTTTACTCGTGGGCACCTAGAAAATGAACAACCTGTGAGTGTGTAAATTCTCAGGCAGCTTGACTTACTGACTACATACTGGTGTAAGCAAAGGTGTTCTCAGATCGAGTTCAGCCAAATGTTCACTGAATCCATGGAATTTAATACACGTCTGTTTACCCAGAAAGGTGGTTTCATAGTTATAGCCTCTAGTACTATACCCTCGAGAAATCTGGACTCGGTGGTTAAGGAACTCATCCTAGGAAGGACAGTTAGTAGGTTCTCAAAGTGCCTGGCCCCTCCCATCATCCCAGACTACTATGACTTGTTGATACTCTGCACCGTGTGTAATGCAGAGTTTTGTACACAGTAAATCTACACTCGATGCTTAATGAATAGGCAGATTCATCAAGAACTTGGCAGGAGCCATGATGAAGTTGAAGCAAAACTCACAGCTACTTCCACAAGAGGGCGGTCTAGTTCAGCACAAAAGTTAGGAATGACATATTCATTGTTCAAGGCACACACAAAAACTCCCTCCTAACATGGGGTCCTTTTCTTGTTTGTAAGTAAACATGTTTTAGAACAAATTCTAGTTTGGAAAGGTCATGGAAGGGTTGGGTGGTTGACAACTGCAAGTCTATCAGAAATTGGGAGATTTTTGAATAATTACATTGAGCTGGCCAGGTCCAGGCCCAGTGCCAGTTCCAGTGACTTCTCAGGGCAAAGTGGCCAGAGCCTTAGAGGAGGCCACAGGGAGAGTTTAGGGTTAGCACCTGGGCTGCCAGAGCAATGCAGGACAGTCAGTTACAGGTGAATTTCAGATAAGCAAAGAGTAATTGTTTCTGTGTATGGCCTCAACTTACCAAGGCTTTTAAGGCCGGGAGCTGGGGCAGGGTAGAAAAAACCAGCCCTGGACTTGGGCTGTGGAAACAGTGCTCGGGGTCAGGGAAGAGCAGAGCAGGTGACTGAGTTTGGCAGCTACTGGCCGAACTTGGGGTGGGGGAGAAGGCACTGCCTCAGCCTAGAGCAGACAATGGACGCGGTGTCTGAGGGAAGGCTGGGACGTGAGAAATATTTACCAGGTGGCAACTGCAGTCTGATGAGGGAACAGATGTGGAGGGGAGGGAGAGGAAGAGTCAGGGATGACTCCTTCGTCTGGTTTCCGGGTGGATAGTTGAGATGGAATTCGGAAGGGAAAAGTCACAAACTTGACTTGCGCATGTACATACTTTTAAGTCTTAGGCAAAGTTTGCTTCAGAATATTGAATCCGAGGGCTTTTCCTTGGTAAAACCTATGGGCAGCCAACCCATCACGAGTTGGTAATATGCTGGATAATGAGTTAGCCTTGAACTTGGCCGTAGTGTTGAAGTATGTCGTTTGGCCTCTTTAAGGCCACGGCTTACTGCATCTATTTGACTGGTGGCTTTTAAGGAAGCATGTGATGGAGAATAATCTTCAACCCTCCCCTTTCTGATTGCCTTAATTCAAACATCAGCTATGGAGATCCATCCCGCCAACCAGATCACGGGTAAAGAAGATCTGCAGAGCCTTCAAGCAGGGCTGACGCCGTTATCAAGGCTTTGGTAATCTGTTAAAATTCAGTGAATTGGTTTCTTCATCATTTGCCTTTAGTGACACAGCTACTTGTACTTGTTAGTAATGAGTCTCATCTCAAACGCCTCAGTAATCGATGCTGCTCTGACTGTATGACGAAATGGGTTAGTAATGAAGGAGAACCTTCGCCAAAATATAGAAGACGTCATGTAGAAAACCCTTGCTGATGTGTCATCTGATCACCTCCACAGAGGACTCCTGCAGGGGCGGTTGTGCCTCAGGCACTATGCTGGACCACAGCCTCTCCCTTGAGGAATACCTACTCCAGTGCGGGAGGCAGTCAAGTGTGTTGCTCATTCATTTATTGCTGGCTAGATTTCTGAAGGGGCTGCTGGTTGCAGAGCTTAGAGAATCTGTGTGAACAGGGGTCACTGGACATCAACCCCACTTTGCAAGTGACAGGACCTAACCCTGGTGGGGATTGGCATTTCAGGTTCTACTAAGCTTTGTAATTTCTCTAAGTCTAGTTGGCCACAGTCTGAACATAAACTTAAAAACACCATGACTTTCTCCACCCCTAGAATTTTCTTTATTTGGGATGCTTCTATGACCACTCTGAAAATTTGCTTTACTTTTTTTAAGGTTTTTTATTTATTTTTTTTTAATTTTACTTGAACCTGTTTGCAGTTTGTGTAGACTGCAGTCATCCTGGGGAGTGGCTCATGTATATATTACAGTATATTTCCTTGTTTAAAATATTAAAAAATTAATTCCTATGCATTCAAAGTTCTGCTGATATATGATTTTAAGATAGATTTCCAGAGATACTTGGACCTCAAGTACTAATTATACAGGGCTTTAAAACCACCTCCATGTTATATAAAGATGGAAATTCTCTGGTGG
>PVLA01013848.1:0-34266 GCA_004027455.1 Hydrochoerus hydrochaeris | reverse complement strand
AAGCAGGGTCAGGATGTGTGGATAAAATGGAGGGTGTTGCAGTTGTTTAGGATGGTACAAGAAATAACTGAAAACCTACTAGGGGGATTTGGGCAGATAAATGATCTCTTTGGACAGTATTTTAAAAGGTTCGCTCTGGCTGTTGAGAGATACTACACTAGAAATTTAAAAGGGCAAAGGAAGAAAAGCCTGCTAGAGAATTACTATAGTGCTAAGTTTTATTTCTAAACAACATAATTTGCTGACAGGCTGGATATGAATTGGAGAGAGATTTCCAGATTTCTGAGCTGGAGCAGTTATCAATATGAAATTGTCCCCCCCCCCCGGCTTTTTTTTTTTTTTTGCAAATTTGATGCTTTTTTTCTTTTCATATTTTTTCTTTTGGAGATAGGGTCTTGCTATGTAGTCCCATAGCTACCCTTGAACCCACTATGTTTTTGAGCGTCTTGCTAAGTTGCTCAGATGGGGTTTGTACTTGTGATCCTCCTGCTTTGCAGGATTACCAGCATGCACTACCACACCAAGTTGCTTATTTATTTGTTTGTTTATTTTGGGTGGACATAACCATATGATTCCCTCAGAATGGGCAGGAGCTCTTACATTCTTTCCCTGGAAAGAAATTATTACCCATGGTGTCTTTGGGGCCTCCAAATGCAACTTTATCTCATTTGAGTTAGATTTAATGGGCAGTTTCTTCCTCCTTTAATTTTAAAATATATTCATTAAATCAGTAAAGTGAGCATGATTTTTGGACTGGTGAGATTTCTCACTGGAATTTGACAAACAATGTATTCCATCTCCTATTGAGTTTATTATAATTTATTTCCCAAAAATAAGCACTCAAGACCAATAAATAAGAGTTTTCTATTTCCCTATGTTTTCAGAGAGAGAGAGAGAGAGAGAGAGACAGACAGACAGACAGACAGACAATGTTAAAGCGCTCTAACAGTGGTCATTGGCTTAGTCTACACCAGATGCCTGTTGGTCCATTGCTACAGACAGGGTTATGTATTGGTTTGGTTTGAGAAATTACAGATTAAATATGGTTGAAATCCTGTATTTGAATCTAAGCTGAATCAACATGAATCTCAAGGTGGCAAAGGTGAAGACAATGTGTTTTAGTTGGTTTTCTGAGTGTAGACCCTGAGTTTCCCAAGACAATTGGTAAGATGGAGGTGGGGGAAATGTGATTGCACTTGAAGTCTAATGGAAAGAAGCTTCCATTTGATCTCTCAGGGAAATTCTGGTGGGTAAATTACCCTTAGAGTTTCTCTAGGCTCAGGCCGGGGCTCTGGGTTTATATTCTAAAATAAGTTGGTCATTGGCTAAAGTCCATGGTGGAAGATAAAATGTAAATTCCCAAATATTTCCAGATTTCTGTTTGTTGGGGCAAATGGCTTTTGCAACCTGATGCAACCCTCTAAAACAGTCATGGCCATGGCATGTTAAGAGCAAAAATACACAAAAATGAAAAGAGTATGCAGAAAACAAGATTCAAGGATTCCATTGGGAACACCACTAAAAACTCCCTAAATACTGTTGGAGGTCATCAAGGGAATTGGGGGGTTAAAGTGGGATGACATGTGCTTGGGATTTTGATGCAGATTCAGCTGTGATGATGCCTGTGAATGCAGGGAAAGCAAGGAGAAAAGCATGATAGCTAGGTTTAAAGCTGTCACACACTGACTTAATAAAGGAAAGCTATCTAGAATTGCAAAACTGTACCTTTCTTGGTTACTTTTTACTTCCTGAGGGGCAGGCTTTTTAGGAGCCTCAGGAACTAACCCGTCACTAAACAAACTATGTCTGTATGGGGAGGGTGCAAATCTTGGGAGTCATTTGTTAAATCACCCCTATGTTTGAAGAACCTGGGGCAAAGGGTACAAATGTGGGCCTGCGTAGCATGTATCTAAAATAAGTTCTATCATTTTACCTTCACAAATGTATTTTCAAAATAATTTGCAATGTCAGGTTTAAATCTAACCTTTTCAAATTTCTTGGGGTTCCATGCAGGGACATGGCTGCTCAGAACAAGCTGGTCCCAAGCTCTTGGTCCCTCCTTTCTTTCCCCCGCCTTCTGCTTCATTGCAAGCAGCTTGGAGAACATGAGTGTGGGTGCTACACCTGGATGCCCCACCTGGATGCCCAGAGCCTCTGCAAACAGCTGCCCTTGGCCATTGGTGGGTCCCAGGGGTGTAAGGACCATGGAACGGCTTTCCTCCAGAGGATGGAAATGCAGAGGAGGCCTACCTGGACTCTTCACAGCATTGGTGCCATGTGGGCAGAGAACCCCAGGGTTGTGAGGTTCTAGAATGTGGGTAGAAGGGATCTAGTGGGCACATTCTCCTGGCCTTGCAGAGTCCTCTCCTGGTGGGGAGAGCGTGAGTGTAAGGAGTCCAGGATGTACATCTCCAAAACTCAAGGCCCAGGCACAGGGTGGCACCTCTGAGCAATGAGATTTTGCAGCACAGTGAAGCTTCCCAGAGAACTGGACCATAGAGGTAAGGAAAGAAGCCACCTCGCTGGTAGGGTTTCAGCTAAATGACCATCTGGGAAATAATCTGTGAACCAGCACATTGGCCTATCCTTTAGCCAGAGATCTGAGGAGGCTACTGATTTATACCCAAGTAGACAGACAGTAAAATCTAGGGCAAATATGACCTGCCTGTGAGGTATCACTGAGTCTGTTCTAGATTCTGAATGAATAAACATAAACAAAACATACAAAGTCTGTGACCAATTGCAAACACTGCAGAACAAGGGATAGAAAAAAGAATCCTGGAATCTAGAAAGTTGCTTCTCTGAAGAGCAAAAGTTTCCAGAAAATGGTAGGATAGTCTTCAGAATCTTAAATAACAGAATTCGACTACATATTGTAAAACAAGAAGAGAAGTCTATGAAAGACAATAGGCTGAAAAGAAAAAGCAGCAGGTAGAGGTCTGAAAGAATTTCAAGTAAATGAAGAGCACAATAACATAGTAACAATGTAATAACAATGTAATCAGTTGCATGTAAATCAGAATCAGTTATGAGGAGAGCAGATTTGAGAAGTTTTTCTATTTGGGAAGTTGAAAAATCCCAGAAGGAGAAAGAAAATGAAAGGTTGAGCATATAATTACTTTGTATTCCAAAATAATATGAAACATGGGGTAGAAAAAATAATACAAGTGGAAACAAACCTGAGTCTGCAGATTTCAGGGGCTTACTGCATTACTGATGAAACCAGAAATACTGACTGACATCCAGACATATCTGAATGAAAATTTTAAATTACATGACTTAACAAGAATTTTACAATCTACCAAAAGAAAGAAGTTTATTTACCAAGAGGAAGATAAGTCCAGCCCCTCTGCCCAAGCATTCTGATGTTATTTTGGGGAATTACTTCTTCCCCATGTGAGTTATCACAATGGAACTGTCAGGATGCTTTACTCTCTCCTGGGAGTGTGACCTGAGACTAATCAGTCTCTCCCTGGAATTGGAACCTTTGCAGTGTAACAAAAGGACAGGGTATTGTTGCTTCTGCTCCTTCTCCCTTTTGCAATTCCAGGATGTCCACTTTCACTTCCTGCAAATTTCAGGAGTGACTTATTTCTGTGTTTTCAATCCTATGAGCCTATCTTCTTTTAGATTGTAAATTCTCATTTTTTTTTCTACAAATCCCTCTATTGCTGCACTTGGTAAGAGCCCTCAGAGAAAGCTGGATTTTGAAGGAGCGGGAAGCTGGTCAGAATGCAGGGTACCAGTTAAGCTCCCTTTCCTATGGGAGATTACTGTACCAATTGGACAAAGCAACTACTGTGCTCTCCCTATGTGCATTGGAGGTAGAACTTTGAAAAAGTGAGTTAGGTGATGCAAAAATTAATTTAAGAGGATTGTGGTATTCTGCAAGATGTGTACTCCTGATGGCACTGGATAACAAAAAGCAAGAGGACAATAAAGCAACTGGGTAATAAAATCAAATCCCTAAGGTACAACCTCAGGCTGATTTGCTGTGATCTTACTGGTTGGAGTCTTTAAGATTCACAATTAATGGTTAGATTGCAAAAGGCATATTTCATGTGGATTTCTTCCCTGCCTTGAATAAGTGGAGAGGATGTCAGATCAGCTAGTTTACCTGCTGGCCACGTTAGTGCCAAAGTGCATTTTCAGTTCATTATCTTCATGTCTTACACACTTACATGTACACACACGGAGACAGACCTTTTCACATAATTCTATGAAAAACGGAGGGAGCACAGCACACAAATATAGGGATTTCTTATATTTTTTTTTAAAGAAATCAGTTGAAAAACAAAAAAATTGCATTTATTTCAGAATCGCTCTAAGTTACAAGTTGTTAAAGCGGCAGTACCTCCGAGGCTACATAGCCATGCAAAGCCAGCCTCAACTATGTATTGAAATCCTGTCTCAAAAAAAACAAACTAAACCAAACCAAAACATTGTAGTAGCTACAGGATTTGAAGGCAGACAGGCAGGAAGCCAAGCATTTAAAATAAGTTTAGTTTAGGATGTGATATGTACATGTGCCAATTTCCTAAGATGGATGTAAATATTATGTATCACAGACATATATACTAATAGAGAAAGAATTTGAAGACAACATAATTTGAGTTGTGCATTGTGCACGAGAGCAGTAGAAAGCTGTTCTCCCACACATAAGGGCACAGGAATCACACCACCCACGTTTCCTTCTTGAAAAAATTGGCCCTAGGAGAAGTAGCAAAGTAGAGAGGAAATAGCGGACTATCTTCTAAAAGGGCGTGTGGTCCTAACCCCAGACGCTGAATCCAGGCTCCCTGTCGGATTCTTCACTGGCAGGGAGAATTTGCAGCGTTTCCCCAGCTGCTTCCGCCTCTGCGGGTGACTTCCGGTGCCAGGAAATGCGGCTGTGATGCATGCTTTGCCCCTGGGACGGATGAAATAGTCATTACTTGCTGGGTAAGCACTTGAGGTTTGTGTTTTGTTGATGGATTTGCAAACAGAGCCTTAGTTATTTTCAGCACTATGATTCAGTGCTGAGAAATAAATATATACATATGTTTTTCTGTTTCTACTAAGCAGGCTGTTTAATGTAACATAATGACCTTTTTTTAATATTGTCAAACTAAATAATGCTTTTCTGTATCTTCAAAACTCATTTTGTAGAATTTGTTTTATAGAAATAAAAGAATTGGTGTATTGATCATGGTTGTTTAGAGGAACAGAGCTAAATATATATATATATGTATATATATATGTAATTGTATATAAAACTATATATAAAAACTATATATTGTATTTATATTATGTATAATTAGATAGCTATATATAATTATATATTTATATGTAAAGGCATGCATTTACACATAAAATTATATTTATATATAATTACATTTTATATATAAAATTGTACATTTATATACAAAAGTATATATTTATATATAATATGTATTTATATGAAAAAGTATACATTTATATATAATTATATATTATATATAAAATTATATGTATGACACTTGAAACTTGTATTTTGTTTGAGGATTTGTAAACTAGCCATAAACAATGGTTGGTGCCTCCGACCCTGCAGGGCTGGCAGCTCTCTGCAGAGTCACTTGCTAGATCAGGAGATTAGATCTTGTTAGATTGGAGAGGCTGAGGACAGCTGAGGACGCTGGAGCCTGATGTCCCCAGGTGAAGACAGAATCAGAGGCCCACCTGCTCAGGCAGAACCCACTTTGCCCAGCCGGAAGTCCTCCTCTTGCTTTTGCTTTCCTTCCATCCCAGCTGCAATCTCATTGGACAGTGGTGCCCACATTCAGGGTGGCTCTTGCCTCTCAGTTGCTGGTCCCCGCACCAATCACCTCTGGAAATACTCTCCTGACACACCCAAGGGTGTGCTCTAATCTCAGTCCAACTAAGTCGACCATGAAGATGAACCAACAATGGTTTGTACGCGGATGCATGAAGATATACACTGAGTGACAGACACAACCACTTGAATACTACCCACAAGGAGACTGAATAAGTTATGACACATCCTTATTTCTAGGATACTTTGTGGATTAAAAGAAGTTATTTGTGTATGCACTGACTTATGGGAAAGGCCACCAGCAAAGTGAGTCATAGAAATGGAATTATGGAATGATCATATTTGGTAAAACCATAGGAAAAAACCCTGGTGATGTGAATATTTTCATTTGTGCGGATTAGTACTAATATAGAAAAATGTGGATGCTAAATGAGCACTTGCTGATTAGATATTTATATATTTCATATTTATGACTAAATAAATATTCAAATTAAATATTTATTGTTTTCAGTGAGGAATAGTAGTGGGAGTGAAGGGCAGCATTGCTGGGCTTTTCTTGAATACTTCTAGGATTATTCTTATAGTTTGTAATGAAAGGCAATAAAAACATGAACCTATTTTTCAGCTTCAAAGAAAAATCCAATAAAATTCATATTAAGAGTAACTCATCCCAAATACCTTCTGTATTTTTAAAATTGGGAACAATGAATAAAAGATTGGGGAACAGAGGTGATATCAAACCCTTTTTCGTGTTATTCTCCATCTTTAGGAGAATCCATGATTTAGAAGTTTTCAGTTTTAACTATGCTGAAATCATATACTACTGTATACTAAATAGTCTCAACAATTCACATATTATAAAATTCACCCTTTAGAAGTCTGCTATTTGGCGAGTTTTTTCTTTTACTGTACTGGAATTGTTCAGAACATTTTCATCATCTCTGGAAGAAAAGATCCCAGACCATTAGCAGTCATTTTGCATTCCTCTTCTTGCCTCAGCCCAGGTAACCACTAATCTATTCTGTCTCCGTGGATTTGCCTAATGTGCAACTTCTTATAAACGGTCATGCAGTACATGGCCTTTGGTGTGTAGCTTCTTTCCCACAGCATCATGTTTTCAAGGTTTATTTATGTCATAGTGTATCATAGTGTATGCCAGTATTTTATTACTTATATAGACAAATACTATTCTATCATTTGACACGACACATTTTGTTTACCCACTCATCAGTTGATTGACATTTGAATTGTTTCTACTTTTTAAAAAATTTTGTATAAAACTGCTATGGACATTTAGGGACATCTGGACAGAATTTTTCTATGGACCCATGTTTTCAGTTCCTTTTGTTACGTTATTTGGTGTGAAATTTTTAACTCTATATTTAAATAAGTTAATTTTATGTTAACTCTATATGTTAACGCTATATTTAACATTTTGGAAAACTGCCAAATTGTTGTGCAAATCACCATTTTACAGTATAACAGGGAAAATATAATTTCTTTGTATCTTTGCCAAGATTTTGTTTCTTATTATCATCCTAGTGGATTCAAAGTGGTTTTGGTTTGCTTTTCCCCAATGACTTATGATATTGAACACCATTTATATTCTTTGGCCAATTATATTTTTTCTTGGATTAATGTCTTTTCAGATCCTTTGCCCATTTAAAAAAGTTCAGTTATTTGCCATTTGTTATTGAATTGCAAGATTTTTTTGGTATGTTCTAGACAGAAATTCCATAGTAGAAACATGAATTGAAAGTGTTTTCTCCTGTCCTGTGAGTTGTATTTTCACTTTTTTGAATGGTATCATTTGAGGCACAGAGGTTTTTAATTTTGTTGTAGTTCAAGTTGTCTATATTTCTTCATTGCTTGTGCTTCTATGTTATGTCTAAGAAATGATTATCTACCCTAATCTAAGGCTATGAAGATTTATTCCTATTTCTTCTAAGAGTCTTTTAGTTTTTACATTTAGGTCTATGACCCTGAGTTAATTTTTTACATATGGTGTGAGATCACTTCAGGTTTTCTGCGTGTGGATATCCTATTGTAACACTATTTATTGAAAGCACTATTCTTCCTCCATTAACTGTCTTGACACCCTTGTTAAAAATCAGTTGATTACAGTACACAGGCTAATTTCTGGCTCTAAATTCCATTCTTTTGATCTGTATGTCTATCCTTATGCCATTAACATAAGGTTTTGATTACTGTAGCTTAGTTAAGTTTTGCGGTTGGAAAGTGTGAGTTCTTTAGCTTCCTTCTTCCTTATCAAGATGATTCAGCTATTCTAGGTCCTTTGTATCTTCACATAAATTTGATGAACAGTTTCACCTTCTGCAAAGAAACCAGATAGATTTTTACAGTGATTACATTGTATGTACAGATCAATCTGAAGAAATCTTACTATCTTTTTTTAGCTTTCTTTTTTTAAAGAAAAAAATGAAACAGGAAGAGGGTAGAAATAATACAAAATTTCAAAAAAAAAATACCAAAACAAAAAAACCCCAAAAATAATAACCAGTAAGAAATCACTAGTTGATAATTACACATTTTCCACTTAGAAGTAGTTGTTTAAGTTACAAAAATAAAGCCTAGAAAGTGGACATTTAAACAGTGAGACTGCAATCAGTTCTGTTCATCTATCCAACAAAAACTTAGTAATAGGTTATCAATCCTACACACTTAAACATACATGCAGTTATATCCTTTAGAATACTTTATTTTCCTCTATTTTTTCTCTTTACAATAAGTATAATCCATTCTAGTAAACTGTTTAAAAGTTCTACACATGTATAATAAGTCTCTACATGTATACCTAGCCTTTCTGTATCAGAGGGAGAAACAAATCAAAACAAGTCGACAATATAAATTCCTGGAGAAACATGAAAAGGACATATAAAACCACAATACTAGGTGATCTACAGTAGTTACTATGATGTCTCTTGTTCTTTTCAATAAAATTGTCTATATCGTCAGGCATAGTATACTTAAACTTAGCAGTACATAACACTATTAATAAAAACCAAACATTGGAGACATTATAGGACTTCAAAGGCGGTTAATAATCAAACCAGAATGGGTATCCTATTGAATCTTGTCATCTTCAGAGTAGTTGCCTCTACTCTCAGACTTGATACTCTCAAGCATGCCAGATTTGAATAAAATCAGTCAAGACAAAACAGCAATATCAGTGATATCATTTCAGGTATTTCAGGTGTATGACTAATATTTTCTTCTATGTATGTGGCTCCCAGGCTTCCTTGGGATGGGCTGGAGGTTTGAGATTGCATTTTGGTCTTTCGTTTTGTCATTTTCCTATATTTCCATGTTTCACGCAATGTTCCAAAATTTTCCTTGAGCGTGTTGGGAATCACCTCCTGCACCCTCAGCTCCTGGGACTCATGGATCTTGGCTCCCCTGGTTGAATGAAGATCGCTGGGCATGGTCCACTCAAGCCTGCACAGTCTTTTAAGGCTAGTCCAGTGTCCTAGGGGGCTGGGCGGGCACCCTAGCACTGGGAGTGATGTCCCAAAGTCCCCAGAGCCAAGGCCAGTGAGCTGGAACGTCCCTTGCCCTTGCTGCCGCAAGAGCTGGATCCCTTGCAGCCACGTGGGCCTATGACCCCTCTCTCCCTCTCCTCCCGGAGCCCACATTTGAATTAATTCTAAGATTTTTTTTTTTTGCCTTTCTTAAAATTGTCAACATACCATGTCATATTGTCTTTGAATACAGATACTTTTTCCTTCAGCATCTTAGTACTATTTCTTTCTCCCAAGCAAATTTGCCTCTACACAACATTGGATAGAAGTTGGTGAGGCTAGACAGTTTTTAACTGTAGGGGGAAACCCTTTGCTTTTTAAAAACGGTGGCAGTGTGACATTTATTAAAGTTAAAAGAAAACAAGGATAAGGGAAAATGGGCTCTGCAAAGTGAGTTTGGGCCAAGTAAACAGGGAGGAAAAAATAAAAATACAAATATACGGTAGAGGGTAGAGCAGGTTACCATGAAGAGACATGAAAAATCCTGGTCTTTGAAGATTAAGTTAAAGATAATCCTGTCAGGCTGTGGAAGCTTTCTTATTAGTCTATTCTCTAGAATACTACTTTCTGTTATATTATAATTTACATTTTCCTTCTTGCTTTAGGTTTAGTTTAACCCTCTTTTTAAATGCATTTTTTTTTTGTACTGGGGATTGAACTTTAAATGCATTTTTTAATAGAAAAAAAAAGAATACACAAAATTTATTACATGCTTAAGTCATGAATATATTAGACTCTTTAGTTTCTAAAGATGGAAAATTATGTTATTTGAATTTTTTCTTTTAAAATACAAATTTTTATCTAAGCCTTGAATAAACTGTATTTCATGAACTTTGATATGTTGTATTTTAATTTTTCTCAATGTGTTTTCTAATTTCCCCTTTTACCTGACCCATTGGTTATTTAACAGTGTATTGTTTATATCTATGTTTATAGCAGCACAATTAATAATAGCTAGATTTGGAAACATTGTATATCCATCAGCAGATGAATGGACAAGGAATATGTGGTAGTTATACACAATGAAGTACTATGCTGTCATAAATAAACTTGAGATATTTTTAGGTAAATGGATGCAACCTGAAAACATAATGTTAAGTGAAATACACAACCTCCAACACTGCATTTGTTTCTCTTATATAAGAAACACCATATATATATATATATATATATATATATATATATATATATGTGATATATGTGTATAAGATAAATAGAAAGTAGAGAGAAATCCAAACATTTCTTTGCCAATTACAAATTCTATTGTTTTAGAAATATTTCAAGTACCAGGGATATAGTTCAGTGGTACAGTGCCTGCCTGGTAAATGAGAAGCCCTGAGTTTGACTCCAGGTACAAAATAAATAAATAAATAAATAAAAAATTTCAACATATATGCTAATTTGTTTCATCTATTAAAAGTTTATTTTAGCCCACTTAAGGAAAATTTGTTATTGTCTTTTTTTTGTAAGAATCTTTTTGGTTTATGTCATATTAAGTAGCTACTTTGAAGATAATGATGTATAGTGTAATAACTATTGTTATTCTCTTATTTGGTTATGAAACTATATTTTACTTTTTCATAAAATAAAAAGAAAAGAGTGTCGTTTGATTGACAGAGTCGTGAGTTTTATGAATTTCCTTTATCACTGATTCTAATTTAATTCAATGGTGGTTAGAGAATATTCTCTGTTGTACTTTCGGTCTCATAACTTTTTTGAGGCTGATTTCTTAACTTAACATGGGACTTATTTGGAGACTGTTTTAGGAGATTATTTGAGGAGATTATATATTTGCTATTGTTGGGCAAATTGTTCTGTTAGGTCTAGTTGGTCTATCATTACTTTAGTGTGTCATCTTATATAATCTTGGATATAATACATTATTGAAGTTATGTAAATAGTTTCAGCAAAACACTGGGGAGAACTCATAAGAATTTTAATAATTAATTCTACTTGGTGGGACTATTGGTGACTTTCAGCTTTTATTCTATTTCTCTGTATTTTCCAGATTTTTTGTGATGAGCACAAATTATCTAGAAGTGATAAAATATATTAAAATGAATCAATAAGAGTGTGTGAGTGTAGTTGGGAAGCTTTGCTAGAGGAGACGATGAAATTATGGTACAGATTTGTTTCTTACCACGCTGAGCATTATGCAAGCAGCAACTCCTCAGTTGCTGTTTGTTGAATTAAAGATGACAGTTTTGTGACTGCAACTTGAATTTTATTTGTCCAAATAGTAAATATAAAAATAGTTGACTGGTTATTTGGCTTTCACTTTAAGCTTGCAAACTTATGGCAGCTCCTAAGTGTAGGAAGTCATGGGAGAAAATCCCTAAGAATTGGAATTCTCAATCTTTGAAATGAATTTCCTAATATCTGCCAATATTCTCTTTGCTGTTGTCAGTACAATTGCCTGTTTTTGGATTTGGCAACTTCATAGTCAATGTTTTTCATTTGACGCTACGGGAATCCTAATTAAATAAAGTTTTGTTGGCTATATTTTGCTAATTGTGCAACATACTATATTAGGTCTTTTAAAATTCTTATCCTATGAAATAATTATGCTTAATAGTTTGTGATTAAATTAGAGCACAAGGAAGATACTTATTGGTCTATAGTTACATTTGCCCTAAAAAGGTCGCAATGGTTTAAAAGAGAATATTTTCCTAGAGCTTTTGAGAGCTACCTTAATGTAAAATTTGCAAATCTTATACAGAATGTCTAATCGTTGCCATGATTTTTAAGAGCACCATTCTTGCTCTCAAGCAGAGTATTTGTGGGATCAGCGTTTCTCGTAATAGGATAGGGTTGTAAATTGCAGTGCCATCTGCAAATCGACTAATAACATGTGTGGCAGTGCCAGTTTCCACGCCTTGTAATTTGGGATGATTCTCATCACAACTGCGAGCGCTTCTATTGTGAAAGCAAGAGGAGCAAGTAGATTACAGCCTCATTTCTTTTCAAGACTGCAGTCTAGACTGCAAAATTTATTTTAGGGTAAGCTTTAGCTTCCTCACCCAGAGAAATAAACTACATTTCTCTCAAATCACATTTCCTTTTATTTCTGAATAAAGATTCCCTCCAGGGAGCTTCTGAGGCATAGCCACATTTATGCAATTTATGGTAGTGAATTCAATTAAAAATTCTCCTATCAGTGCCTGCCAAGTTCCTGTTCCTAATAAATCTGCTGTGCTTGAGAGGAACAGAAGTCTGTGAGACTGTTTTTGTTGCATCTCTATTACAAGAGCACAAAATGGGAATTTTCCGATTTGCTAAAATGCACAGCGACTTCAAATAAAAATAAAATATCTATGGAGGTCCCATCTTGCCCATTCTCTTGGTGCCTGTAAAATTTGCCCATCTTTTTTTCTTTGACCAGACACTGAAGTCAGAGCGTGAGTTTAGGAATGTAATGCATTCCAAGCCAATGGTTGTTTAAAGAAGATGAAGTGACAAATTCTTTATTTTTTGCCTTCCGAGTTCTTAAAATTGTTGCTTACACAGGAGGATTGTGTGCTCATGACGCTGTAAGATCGGAAAGCAGTATTGTACGTTGTTTGGTTGGTTGAAATATTTGGCTTGCTATTTTATCCTTTATTTTGTCTCTGAAAATTTATCTTTCTTCCCAGTTGTTAACTTAGAGTTTCAGGAAACCAACAGAGCTGTTCTATACCAAAGATGTTATGACTGTGTCCTCACTGAATTTTGAGGCTGTTTCCTTCCTCTCTCTTCTTTCCTGGCAATCCTCCTGCCTCAGTCTCCTGAGTGCTGGAATTCCAGGCGTGCACCATCACTTCCCGCTTCACAGTGAAACTGGAATGGTATAGAGCATCTTGCACCTGCCATTTATTATGCTGGTAATGTAAGAGAACTGAATACGGGAATCTTAACAGACAGTAAATATTTTGTATTTTTCTCATCCACTGGAAGCAAAAGCTTCCTGTGGCTGCCACTCCAACAGTTGCCACTGGGGGGCAGCAGCAGCCGCTTCGACTCATACACAGTTTCCAATATGGCATCCTCTCCAGAAAGCCTGGAATTAAGTGGACAAGCTGGAAGAGAGGCCAGTATTTAGAATACGTCCCTCAAAATATTAATACAGCATTGTGCAGTCACAGTGCTGTTGATGCTATAGATGTATGTCTCCTTCCAATTCTCTTCCCTCCCGCAAGAAACATGTTCTCCCATCTGTGTGGGAAACTGTGTGCAAATAATTGCTTTATTTCAAATCCACCACAGTACCAGCCAGGATATTGTCAGATATTAAACAAACACAGCATGAGAAACATGGCCAGGCAGAGAGGCTGTAAAGTACCCTCTAGGTAACAGAAGGAGGGTCCCTTTTTGGTGGATGTTTCTTAGTGGTTGTAACCATATCTCCTTCAAAGGGAGGGAGACAGTAAGAGAATTTACTCAGGCTCATGCAGGTATTCAGAGATGGTCAGGATGCAGAGGATTTCCTACTTGTAGAGCTCCAGTGGTACAATCGGTTAGCACACAGTACTTATTCAGAATATTTCCTACTTGTATTGGGAACTCAACTCTTGTTTGATGTGGGTTTTGCTTTCATAAGGTAATTGTGGAGACTGGCCTGGAATTTGGGCCTTTATTTGACAAGACACTTAGATTTTTTATTTTTATTTATTTATTTTTGTTAGGATGTGGCTATACAGTTCAGACTGGCCTTGAACACATTTTTGTAGTCCAGGCTGACCTTGAACTCACAGTGATCTTCCTGTCTCAGCCTCTCAAGTGCTAGGAATACAGGTGTGCACCACCATGCATGGCAAGCATCTAGATCTTTTTTTTTTAATTTAAAGAGAGAAAAAAAACAGGAAAAGGAGAAATAATACAGAATTTAAAAAAGATAAATAGTAAGAAATCACTAGTTGATAAATTACATATTGTCCTCTTAGAAATAGTTGTTCAAGTTACAAAATTAAAGCATACAAAGTAGACATTCAAACAATGAGACTGTAAACAGCTACACATGCATGAGTATCTACATGTATTTCTATTCTTTCTGTTATAGAGGGAAAAACAAAACATAGCAAGACAAAACAAACCAAATTCCTATAAAAACATGAAACCAAAAAGTCATATAAAACCACAGTACAGGGTGATCTACAATGGTTACTGTGTTGTTTCTTGTTATCTTCAATAGAATTGTCTATATCATCAGGCATAATTGAATATAGCAGTATAATTAAATATAGCAGTACATAACAATATTAGTAAAAATAAAACATTGTAGACAGTGTAAAACTTCAAGGGCACCTTCCCTTGAAACCAAACTCAAACCAGAGTGGGTATCCTAGTGAATCGTGTCATCTTCAGTGTAGTTGCCTATACTCTCAGACTTGATACTATCAATCATAAGAGCTTTGAATAAAATCTATCAATACAAAACAGCCATCTAACAAACCAGATTCAATTAAGATCAGTCATGGTAAAACAGTGTAAGTTATACAGGGCTTCAGATTAAGTTAATAGGAAATTAAGGATGATTACTATACTCTATCCTATTTTCAGGATAACTGTGCTCTCAAATCTAGTACAAGTAGACAAACTGGAACAGAATATAATCCATCTAAGCAAAGTGGTGTGATTACTGTGGGTTTTAAATCATGGTACACTATTAACATTATCCTCTGCCTTTTTTTTTTTTAGACTATTCCTCCCCTTTCACTCCCACAGGGTGCTGCACATTTTGGGTCCCACCAACTCCCTCAGTTTTTAGATTGGGGGGCAACCTGCTTTTTACCTAAGTGGTTCCGAACCTTCTCACTCCTAGACTTGATCTCTAGTTGTATTCCTTTACTTACAAAGCCTCCAGTTTTTCTTTGTTATAGCTGAGTAATTCTCTACTGCACATAAGTATCCTGTCTTTCCAATCTATCTGTAGGTGCTAGTCGAGTTGCCCCTATTTCTCTCTGGCTCCCTGTCACATAGAGCATTGTTTTCTCATATTTGATTTTTGGCCCATAAACCCTCTCTCAGGTTGATTATAGTTCCTATACAGAGCATCTCAATGGACCTTACCTTCTGATCTACCTTACCTTCTGATATACTCTGCCTTTTTTTTTTAAGTGTATTAAGGCCATCTGTGTTAGAGATTA
Organism: Hydrochoerus hydrochaeris; assembly: GCA_004027455.1. NCBI lineage: Eukaryota > Metazoa > Chordata > Mammalia > Rodentia > Hydrochaeridae > Hydrochoerus > Hydrochoerus hydrochaeris. The sequence goes on along the minus strand of PVLA01013848.1, from coordinate 18,814 downwards.
TAACCAACCTTCTCTGCCTCATTTCTGCTATGCTATTTTTCTGCCATTGTTTGTCTACTTTTCTCCTTCATTCCACTGTCTGCCCCACTGATTGAGGGCTTTCTGCCACTGTTCCTAAAATCCTGGTATTTTTTTCCTCTCTCTCTAGAATGTCCTTTAGTATTCTCTGTAGGGTTGGATTGGTGGTCACAAATTCCCCCAGTTCCTCTTTGTATGGAAGCATCTTGTTTCTCCATTAATTTCTAGTGACAGTTTTGCAGGGTACATCAATCTGGGCTGGAGGTTATTTTCTTTCAGGGCTTGGAATACTTCACTCCAAGCTCTTCTTGATCTGATAGTCTGTGTCGAGAAGTCTGCCATGATCCTGATGGGCTTACCTTTATAGGTAATCTGTTTCTTTTCTCTGATGGCTTTTAATAGTCTGTTTTTATATTGAATTTCTGGTATCTTGATTATTATATGTCTGGGTGTAGATCTGCTTTGGTTGTAGGTGGCTGGAGTTCTGTATGCCTCACAGAGCCAAATGTCATTTTCTTTTCCCATGCTTGGGAAGTTTTCCTTAATTATTTCTGTGAATGGCCTTTGTAATTTCCCTGTTTTTATTCCTGCTTCTTTGCTCACATTTCTTATTCTTAAATTATAGATTCTCTTGTTGTCTTCTAGCCTTTGTATTGTTATTGCCTGTTTCCTTGTTATTTTTAAGAGATCTTTCCTTTCATGGTCACACATTGCAAACTTGTCTTCAAGTTTTGATAGTCTATCTTTAGTTTCTTTTAAGGCGTTTTGGCAGCTTTCAATGGAGTTTTTAATTTCCTGGTAATCTCTTTGAGTCTGCTTCATGTATTCTAAGTTTTCTTTATATCCTTTATCAAATGTTTCTCTCCTTTTTGTGTCCCTCCCTTCTTCTGTCTGTGTCTTCTTGAGAGGTGCTTAGCATTTCTTTTATTAATTTACTTATATCTTGCTTTACGTGATTTAATATTTCAGTTTTGAGCTCGTCTACAAGGTCCTGAAGATATCTCTTAATGTCCATTGAAGCCGTGTCTGATGTTGCATGTTTGCTGCCCTCAGTTGCTTTTTTTTTTCCCTCTCTGGGATCAGTGTTCTCAGGGTTTTGGGTTGGGGGCTTTTTCTTGTTTCTCTCTCTTGTCATGGTTTTGGTTTCTTCCATTCAGGTATATAGTGGAGGTCCCAGCTCCTTTCTTTGTTGGTTATAATTCTTCTGAAGCACGCTGGTGAGGGATTTCTGCCCTCTCCTGTTTGCTCTTGTCACTGAGGTGTAAGCAGAGGCTGCATATGCTGGCCCCTCCCCACCAAGCCAATCAACCTTCAAAGGCCTTCACTGGGTTTAGTGTTTGCTTTTTGTAAGGAAACAGTTTGGGATGGCTTATTGGGTCGGGCCAAGGGCGTGCCCCTGGCCAAGCAAATCCCAGGAGCAACCAACTGAAGTTATTGTTGTTCCTAGTTCAGGCTCCTCCTGCCCGATTCCAACATGTTGCCCATTTAGTCGCCCCCTTCCCATGGGGGGAGTCTTATTCCCAGTACTAACCACGAATTAATGGAGGTCCTTTTGCTGGCTCTGTTCTCTATTGGGCTCACCAACCCCTGACTTCAGCGGGACTGCGACTCCTGTGAGTCTTGGCGGGAGCCAGTTTGGGCGGCTCTGCAGGTCGCTGTGGGTAGTGGCTGGGGTGAGTTTGGGCAGCTTGGCAGGTTGCAATGAAAGCAAATGGTAGCTCTGAGACTGCATGTTTGATGAGCTTTTTTCCTTTTAGTTTCTTCCTGTGTCAAGAGGATCCATCACCCTCTGTCTGGGTCTCTCCAGTATGTTTTATTCTGGCATATGAGTCGTTTCTCCCAGGAGGCTCTGTATTTTGTTGCTCACTGATCGGCCATCTTTAGCTCCTTGGCACCTAGATCTTTAGGAGACCATGGCTTCGTATATTTTACCCAATGGTGAGCCTTGATCCTTGAAATAGCAATTATTATAGTCACTCCTTGGAGTCTGTCTTAGTCACTTTCTCAACACTGGGACAAAATACCTGATATCTGCAACCTGTGTGGCTCATGCTTATTAGAGGATTCAGTTGGTGGATAGCTGGCTTCAAGGCAGGGAGCCTGGCTGAAAGGCCTGGGTGAAATAGAGCTGCTCACATCATGGCAGCCAGGAAGCAGAGAGATAAGGGAAGAGCCAGCAACAAAAACACACCTTCTGGGTCACTCCCACAGTGATCTACCCCAGCCAGGACCACCCTTCTCACGGCACACTCTCAGTTACTGACAAGTATCTACCCTCCATGATCTGATCACTTTCCCAAAGTCCCACCTTTGAACTGATGGGACTGTTGGGGGACGTCCTAGCTGTAATCATAACACAGTCTTTCCTGAGAGGGGAATAATTGAATTAGGTACAATCTAGTTATCAATGCTTTTCAAGTTTGTCTGGTCCTGGGGGTAGAGTATTGTGTGGCAAAGCATAAAATAAATGAGGCATATCTTCTCAGGGCTCATATGTGTTCATTGAATAAGATAAAATGTGTTAACTTCTGCAAAGAGATCTAGAATCAAATTGAACATTCGCATGACTTGTAATGTAAAGCATGAGGGTTTAATTAAGCTTTTGCTTGCATTTGCCTGCTTTTCACCTTATGCCTTTCAGATGTTTGGAGTCACTATTTTCTGTCTTCTGCCTCGGCAGACTTCTGGGAAATTTAAGAAGGCTTACGAATTAGCTTGCATTTATTTAATATCAGCTTCCCTCTCTTATCTATCATAGAGATAATGGTAGTCATCAAACACAGGGCTGGTCTGTTTTGAAGGCAGGTTCTTGGCTGTCAGGTCCTCGCACAGGCTCTACTAGAGCACTGCAGTAGGAGTCTTTGGACAAAAGAAAGACAGGAGCAGGTCACTTGTTACCCAGTTTGTTCATGAAATACCCGGGACTTTCCTTGGTCTCTGAACTTCTACCTTGACGGTCTCCCTTATAGTCTGGCCCTAGTTAAATCAGTTCCCAACTGCAAAGAAACCTGTACCGTGTCAACTGGGAGGACTTAGCATTCGTACTCTGCCACTCGAGATCCTGCATACTCAGGAACAGTTCCCGGAGTCCCAGCCCTTGGGGTGGGATGGGCTTTGAGATATTCTGGCACATGTCCTAAGCCTTCAGAGCCAGGAGCTGCAGGCGGCTGGATGTGGTGACAGGTGGATGAGGGCACACTGCAGCATTTTTATGAACCTGCCTTTGCACTGGACGGTACTTGACTGTGGCATTCACTGCAGTTTTATTTTCTTTCTCATCACACCTCAGAAAGACCCTCAGGAAAGAGGACTGCCAGAACTGCTTCAGAAAATGGCAAGAGTGACGGGATAAGTGTGCTTGAAGGGGAGAGAACAATGGTCACACCAGCAACAAGCCCATTCTGGGAACCAGCACCATATGTGAGCCCTGCCATACTGGGAACAGCCAGACCCCAGCCCCTTCCCGCACTGGGGCTGGCAAACAAGAAGTCCCCCCCCTTAAGTGACTGGTTTATCTGAAGAAACCCAGGCTGCGATGATAGCTACAGAGGTGAAATGCAATTGGATGCCTGTGGTGCTTTGGTGTCTCACTGACATTGCAGGTCTACGGCCAGTGGTCTGATCACAGGTTCAGAGGATAGCAGTGTGCAGTGTGGCATCTGGGGGGTCTCCTTTTGAGGGTTGTAGCCATTGTTAATTCCCTATGGTCTCGTTTTGGAAGTCCTATATTGTTTCCATTGTTTTGTTGGGTTGGGTTTTGCTCTCTTTTGTTTTGTCGAATCCAATGGCAGGAGAAGCTATTTCAAGGATAGCAAGATATATTATGGCAGCAATTTTGGATTTACTATTGGCTTGTTTAGAAGTCCTTTATTGCATTCATTGTTTTGTTTTTATTGTTTCTATTCTATTCTGTTCTGTTCGATTTTTACTATGTCCAAAGTTCTCTGCAACTATTTTGAAGACATCAAAAGGCATCATGGTACTGTTACTACTGTTGATTTTGTAATGTTTTGAAGTCCTGTATCTCTTATACTGGTTTGTTTTGATTGGTTTTATTCTGTTTTATTCCTTTTAAATAAAAAATTTAAAAAGTGTGAAGGGTGGGAGAGCTTCGAGGGGAGCAATGACAATGTGTCTTTTACTGTATTTTTTTACTTAAACATACACTGTGTGTTTTGATTAGCCCTTGTACATATCTCGTGGAGGTTTGGGACTTTTCTTGATATACACAGTGTCCAGCCTAGTTCCAGAAACCCCACAGGGATGAAGTTTCTACATTTTTCCTTTAAAAAGTAGTGTTACGTGGAAAAAAAAGTGCTGTTTTATATAAGCTTGCATGTGTTGTGTATGTGTGTGTGTGTGTGGTAGGGGGATCAAACCCATGGGTGTTCTGCCACTGGACCACATCCCCAGTCTCTTTTATTTATTTATTTTGAGATGGGATCTTGCTAGGTTGTGCAGGCAGTACCTGACCTTGCAATCTTCCTGCCTTATCCTCTTGTCCAAATTGATTACAGGGGTGCACCAGCCCCTCCAGCTGCTGTCTGTGTTTCTTGACTGTCTCCCTTCCCCTAATCCAGCTAAACCTCATCAGTGTATAAACTTTGAAAAGACAAAGTTGCCACCATTGGTGTTTTAGTGTCGAAACAAATGTTTGCTTTAGCAGGGCCTAGGCAAGCCAGGGTCCCAGAAGCCCACGGAGCAGTTGCTGACATTGGGCATTAGAAGCGGCTGTCTAGTTTTATTACCAGTTAATGGCATTTGTATTTGTGCTTTTGCAAATAACCATAAGAAATCAATTGTTAAGTATGGCCGGTGTGAGGAAATTACTGCCAGAGTCCTAAAGCCTGGCTGGGGGCGAGGACCAGTTCAGTAACTGCGCTGGATTAGTGGAGCTTTGGGAAGGGGTTCCCACAGGACACATGGGCTAGAGAGGGACTGAGATTTGGCAGTGCCTCTGTTAATGCTCCTCCTGCCCCTACCTGCATGCACATCTGCAGGGCTCGGAGAGCACCATCTCCCCACTTCACGCACCCTGCTCAGAGGGATGCCTGAGAAGATGCTCTGTGGTAGGTCTCTGAAGGGCACATCATTATAGTGGTTAAGAGGATTCAAGACATAAGATTTGAATCTTGCCTCTCCCATTATTTGCTGAGGACCTTAGGCAAATTATTTAATATTCTCCCTCTCTTTCTCTGTCTCTCTCTCTGTCTGTCTCTCTTTCTCATCTGTCTTCTGTCTGTTAAGTGCAAACACATTTGCATTCCAATTGCAGGGGTCATTACGCGACTACAGGAGGAGCTGTGTTTCTCGCCTTACCTAGCAAGGGGACAGAGCACAGTGCTAAGTAAGGACATGCGCATCCTGCAGTGGAGCGGGTGCCAGTCCAACCCGTGACTTCCCGGCTTTCCAGATGACCTACCTATCTCTCTGGAGGAACAAGCCAGAGTTCTTTGGCATCCTTGCCCACTCTTTGGTCAGCAACTCTGCAGATTTATTTTTTCTACTTGGTTTTGGCTCAGAGTCTAGTGGTGCCTAGGAAGGTGGGTGTGGAGCTGGAGACAACCTGTGAAGCTGTGCCTGACACCTGCTTGGGCCTCAGGCTGGGACAGTGAGAGGGACTGCGAGGCAAGGCAGTGACCTTGTCTTTCCCAGGAAGGTCAAGACCTCAAGCGTCTCCTCATCCCGGAATTCTGGGGCAGGAAGGGAATTCAGCCTCGTACTTTTCAGCAGCCAGGAACCCCACTCTCTGAAGACAGGGTCCCTGCAGGGTTGCTTGTGTGTGTCTTGAGAAGTGAAAGCGCAGAAGGATGCTGGTTCCAGAGACCCCAAGGCGGGGGCGGGAGGGGCCGTCAGTGGCCCCAGGAGCGCGGCGCCGCCTCTGGGCCCTGCTAGCTCGGCTGCTGCGGCAGCTCCTGCAGAAACAAAGGGAGCGGTGCAGCCGCGCGTCCCCCAGGGCTGCAAGTGGCCGCGCCGTCCCCATCTGCGCTTCTCCGTTCAAACGCTTCACAGGCGGTTGAAACACACGGAAGTTACGATGAAACTGCCAGGTTTCTCTCCTGAATTTAATTTCTGTCTAGGACAGGGAGGAGTCTCCTGGTTTAAACGTCTGTTTTTCAGGGTTTTGAGACGGCCAGGAGATGGCGCCCGGGCTTGGTTCTTACTTGAGTCCTGGGGCACCGAGGAAAGAGGCTGCTCAGCGTTTCCGCTGCTCAGAAATCAGGGCAGAAACCCTGCGGCAGCGTCCGGGTAAACGCTCTTCTTTTTTGCTACGGCCAGGAGGAGAGCGGAGCGCCGCGTTTCCCGTTACCGATTCCCGGCGGACCGCGGCTCTCCCTACCGGTGCGGCCTTCCCGTGCCTGCATGCAACGGAGTAGGGTTTGGAGCGGGATTTCGAATGAGTAAGAGCAGAGCTTTCCAGCAAGCTCATGCTACTGGAGAAACAGTGGATGTTTCGGATCATACCACTTTTTATTTTCTCTTCAGACCTTTTTTGTCAGTCTGTTGTCAGCCCCCAAACTAATGTCGTTGATGCCAAAGAGCCCAGCACTTTGTGCTAGGAAGTGTTTATACTTCAGGGCTGAATTTCTGCCACGATTAATAAAAATAACCATCACAGTGTAAGAACTGCCTGGACGTGTCTGCTTCTTGTGTTCTCGAGTGTGCCAGGCACATAAAACTTAGGTCATCTTCAAAATATGTAATCTTTTGTGATTTGTATTCTGTGATCCCATTTTTGAGCTCAGAAAATGGAATCGTAGGTTCCCTGGTTTGTCCAAGGCTATTTAACCTGTGGACAGAGATCAGGAATGATACCCAGGTGATCTGACTTCAGGCAGAGACTGTGGTAGGTACATGGGTTCCCTAGAGATAATGGTCCCAGGTAGTTTGTTGTGGTGAGATGTGGCTCAAGTACAGAGAGGTGGGAGGGCCATTTAGTGTTCAGCACTGTGCCATGTCTGGTGGCTTCTTGCAAACTTCAGAGGCCTACAAGATCTGAGCTGCCCCCCTCTTTCCTTTTCCACTTGCTTTTTATTTTCCAGGCATCATTTTCTTTCTAGAACTTGCTACACCTATTTCTACCCCAGGGCCTTTGCATCTGCTAACCCCTGACTGGAATGGTCTTCCCTTGGATCCTTACAGGGCTGGTTGTTTTCTTGAAAACCCAGTGCAGACAGTCCTTTCTCACCAGAGAACCTAATGTGGCTTGCCAGGACCCCTGTTATATTACTCTGCCTTATTTCCTTTATTGCTTGTAGGATGTCTCATATTATTTTCCAGTTGTTTCCTCATCTTGTTTACCTGGATATTGTCTATTACTCCTCATTAGAATGTAAGCTCTGCAAGCCAGGGATTTTGAAAGTCTCGCTTGCTACTATATTCTTAGAAACTAAGAAATTCTAGACCTGGAGGAGATAATTTATTTTATTTTTAAAATTATGGTTTTGATTGCATATGAATGGCACAAATTAATGAGTTTCACTTTGACATTTCCAAACATGGGTTCATCATGCTTGATGCTATTCACCCTCCCCTCCGCCCCTCTTTCCCCTTCTTCTGCAGAGAGGTGCTTAATCATAGTTATTGAATGAATATGATGGGAGAGGATGGTCTAAGTGGTGGCCAGGAAGCTTGAGTGCAGCTGAAGCATCCAGGCCCACTCACGACCACCAGGCCTGTCCACGGGGAGGGTGGAGGCGGCCTAGCACACTGGTTAAAAGGAATAGCTCTGAGCCAGGGGCGTAGCTCAGTGGTAGAGTGTGGAACCCACTGGCTGTGTGACCTAGGACACACTAGTTAGCTCTTTCGTGCCTGAATTTCCTCACCAGTCAGCTGGGGATGATGCTGACGATCATGCTGGTGATGGTGATGGTGGGTGTCTTGAGGATAAATGCGCTGGGTAATGCATTGAGTGTGTCTTGGGGATGAATGGAGCACTTAGGATGGTGCCCGTTGCACAGTGCTGCTTAAAATATTGTAACACAAAGCATTGTCAAGCAGAGCCGTGGCTTTAGAAATCCAAAAGGATGAAAATGGGGGTATTGGAGGAGGCATGGCCCCTTAGGGGACGCAGGTGGGTTGAGGAAGGCTGGGGGCTCTGAGGGCACAACGCTTTCCCTCTGTTGCCTAACTTCTATGCAGATGTTTATTTAAGAAATTTTTCTTCACTTATCTATTTTAATTTAGTGACTAGTTATTTTCCAATGATTATTCATGGAAGATTTACTCTGTGCCAGTGTCTGGAATGTTGCAATGATAAAAATGATTTAAAAAATGATTAAGAGAACAAATAAATTTCATTGACTCTTCCCTTTTAAAAATTTCTTTCTTTTTGGGGGGTGGTGGTGAAGAAGATACTTTTTGTTTTTTCCTTCTTACTTGTTGATTTGGATTCCTGACTTGCACACTTTCAAAAAATATTTATTGAGTGTGAGCAAAATAGTGGTTAATAAGTGATCTCTACCAACTTCTCCCTTCTACCTCCCATCTCCATCCTAAAGTATTCTAGGGATTCACCATGTACAATGGAGATCATATATATATATGTAGTTATCAACAGTGTTGTTTGGATTTAACATGCACAGTGATGCTCTAAAAAATCCAACTTCTTCTTTTTCTAAACACAGTCTTCCCTGTCCCAGATGGGAGGGACAGGGCGGGGTGAGTTTGATGAATGTTGACTTGGCTCTAGGTGATTCTCCTTGGCAGAAATACAGATTCCAGACCCTCTGCCCTCAGTTAAATTCAGGCAGCATGTACTGAGCAGTACGGTTATGCAGGGCAGATGTGGGTATAGACTGGGAAATAAAAAATAACATCTTGACCTCAGGTGCATCTAGAAATTTAAAATTAATAGTGGCCTACAGGCTGCAGTGCAGAGTAGGCAACCAAAGGGAATGAAATTAGAATAGCAAGAGGACCTGACAGAAACCATCGTCCCCAGACACGATATCATGCAACAGAATCAAACTGGCCCACAGTTCCCAAGTAGAGGTGGCTTTGACAGAGGCGGCTACAGCAACTGTGCAAACACAGCATGCAGCTCAGTTTTATACTGGGGGAGGATGTGATTTGGAGAAAGGGTTTGTGGGAGACAAATGGAAAGGAGTCTCCTTTTGGAGGTGATGATAACACCAAAGTTTCCTTATTGATCCAAGGGAAATAGGTACAGTGATGTGGTGAGAAGAGTCAGTGGACTTCCAACACGAGCTCCAGGTTGATTTATGAAATCTCACCCATTCCCAGGACTTGGCCTCGGGACATGGCAGCAAATAATAACATCTAATTAAAACACATAAAACAGAAGCAGCCACGACAGCTCATGTCAGAATCAATGCGATGTAAATTTCTAAAGACTGCGTTTGCAGGCAGTCAGGAGGTCAGTGCCCAGAATTCCACAGCAAAGAGGCTTGGTGAAAGGGAACTGACTTCCATTTCCTGTGGTTGGATGCATAGGCCTTGGAGCTCTCTGGCTGAAATCCCTCATTGTACAGAAGATACGTGGAGTCCCAGAGAAATGCGAATTTCATAAAATAATTAGTACTCAGGCAGCTGAGTTTCAGATGAGGTTCATTCCAGTCACAGTTTTTGAGTCCCAGAGTTATTGGGGAGAGTGCCCTCCCTCTCCTTAGGTGTCACACCTGGATCCACAGCCCAAAATGATGGAAGAGTTGTCCCACCTTCGACTCAGAGGCCTCTAATCTTCTTACCGCACACCTCACCTTCCATGCCTGAGCGCATCTCAATAAAGGTTTTTAATTGGCAACCTGCTGGGTGATATTTCTAAGTAGAATTGCTTCTTTGTGTCTGGAGATCTCTCCCTGTCACTTTGATTGGGCAGAGCCAGCTTCACAATGCACTTTCTCTTCTTAAAATGAATTTTTGGGGCACGAGGAGGCTTTTCTTCAGCTAGATGTAAAGGCAAGGCCCAGCTTAGTCTCCTTTAATCCAGTTCGGACACAATATAATTCTGCAAGAAGTGGAATTTTATTTTCATCCAAATGAGATCACTTGGGTTACATGTTAGAAACCTGAGCAGGTTGTGTGGGGTTGGGGCTATGTGGAGTTTCCATCAGTTTCCAGCCTTTCATCTGGAATTTGGGCACAGAGTACTGGAAACTCTGATTTCTTAAGAAGTTGCTTGGCACTGATAACTTTGACTAGCATGGAACTGCGAAATGCCTCAAGTCTTAATTGCATTTGCACACTTAACTGGTAGATTTTATCAAATCGCTGCAGTGAAGGGTATTTGTAGTGGTGGAAATGTGGGTTTGACGTAGTCACGGGAGTTTATTCTCCGGGGTGGCCACTGTCGCCTCAGTCACGGCTCTGAACTGAAAATGCTAGCTTTGCCCTCGCTCACAGACTGAGGAGAGGTGTCCCCCAGGAGCAGCCTGGCCTACGCTCTGCTGCTTCTTTGCTCTGACTGCTTAGAATGAGGTAGGATCAAAATATATGAATACATAACATTCAAAACATTTATTTTGGTAAAAAACACATTGCCATTAATCCCCTTCAAAATACCCCCCCTTGCGTGAACACAGGTATCTTATAGTTTCTTTGGCTTCTTTTGGAAGCAGTTCTACAAGTCCTCCTCTGTGTCTTTATGAGATGTGATAAAAAAGAATACTGTGAATGCCGCTGCTGAGTGCCATCCAGTGGAAAGGCAGGCTCGCGAAAACGTCACTGTGTCCTCCTACACATCGTTCATCTGATCAGCCACTGGGCAACTCCTGGAGCTTCCCCAAAATCCGAATGACCGTGAAAGGCAAATATTTTGAATCTGTTCAGTAAATTAAGAAGGCCAGGACATTGCAACTAAGGATACCAGAAAGGGGACTCTTCTGAGGTGAATTAGTGGCAATGGCTCTTAAGCTGTAATAAAAATATTTTGATCATACCTCGTATGTGTGGGTATCGGGTAGCTGGTGACCCTGTGTAGCCAGGCTCACAGCACAGATAAATAAAGGCTTTTTAAAAGAACTGGTGGGTTGGTGAAAGTGGAAAACCAGGAGACGCTTGGCAAATCCTGAGTTCTCCCACACTCTCTAAATAGGAGGGAATTGGCAGTGCTCATCTGGTTCAAAGGGAAGAAGCCAGGGAACCTGTTCTGCTGCAGAGCTTGTGTGATAATTTAGATTTCCATTTATTAGAAACTTACTTTGCACTGGGCATGACTCATCCAATCTCAAAACAATCCTAGGACAGTTATTCTATTTTTAATCTCTCTGATCTGATTTATAACTTGGGTACCGTGAAGAAGTGTGCATAAATGCACTCTCAGGACTAAGGATATAAACCGATACAGTTTTGCTAAAAAATCTGTGCATCTGACCGCTATACCATCCTGCCTTTCAGTTGTAAGCGTACTGCCTGTGATTAGGATTTTATGGTTATTTACAGTGGCTGCTGGAGATTATGCCTGACAGTTTTTAGCTTCTGGTAGCTCCTCTAGAGAGTCTGTAACTGAAAACAGAGTGAAACTAAGCAAGTTTGCTGATGAACTGGGATCCTATTGGAGCTACCTGTGATTTGCCTATGGACTGGGATCCCTTTGGAGCTACCTGTGAAGGCAGGAAGCAGGCCCGTGTGTCTACACTCACTGTCTACATTTTACCTAATAGAACAGATGCTGTCTGCTAGAGGTGAAAGTTGGCTGGCACAGGACTTGGTAGTGAGGGAAGCCTGAGTGTGAACTCATGGAAATGTGATGTTTCTTGGCACATAATTCATGGATCTTTTGTATGTTTTTTGGATCACAAAGACACACAAAGTTTTTAGAGGAGATAAGGCAAGTGCATTAGAAAGACAGTAGTGCTGCACTTTCATTGTTCCAGTATAAGTAAACAGAAGAGTGTGTGTGGCTAGTGCCGAGGAGAAACCACCAACAGCTGAAGACCATCATCTCAACAGTTCTTGACATGGGGGTAGCTGGTGACCCAGTAGCAATTACAGGCTTTAAAGGCACGGATGTCAAGTTAGGGACTTAATTCTATCCCAGTTCAAGGAGAGAACTCTTGTTGAGTCAACTCGTCTTTGAAAAGAGTTGGTTGGTAAGAAAAATACCCAGTCATACATTTGCAAAAATCTTTTAATTATTAAAAGATAATATACACTAATAATATAAAATTTCAAGTTAAAAATCTTTCATTTATTTCACAAAAATTTCTTAAATATCATGGTACAATTTGTTTTTTAATGGTAGAATTAATAGTTTAGAAAAAGTATAATATGAATAGATTTTTCAGCATTTTCATAAAGAATTTATGAAATAGGTTGTGAATAGATTTTTCTGTATTTTCATAAAAAATTTATTACATGCATACTTTTCCCAAATTTTTTTTAGAGAAAGAATACTTTTCCCTATTCTGAAATGCAATGTACAGATGTTATACGCAGCTTTGATTTAAAAAAAAAACCTGTTAAAATCAGCCTAGCATAGTTTGAATTTCTGTAGTCAATTTCCACAAAGATTTTTTTTTTTTTTTTTTGTGGTACCGGGGATCAAACTCACCACCTCATGCTTGCCAGGCAAGCGCTTATGCCACTGAGCTAAATCCCCAGCCCTCCACAAAGATTTTTTAAGTCCTGTGCCAGACACAGTTTAGGCCCTTGGGATACAGAAGTGAAGAAACCAGAAGAAAGCAGTTGCCTTTGAGAGCTTAGACTCCACCTGGGGGAGGGAGTGAGTAGCACAATTAAGTCAAACACACAACTAATATGTGAGAAGAGGGGAAGCATTATGGGACGAAGTGGAACAGGGTAAGGAGGAAAGGGAGCCAGGGCAGAGGATGTGGCTGATGTCAAATTGGAAAGGGTGGCTAGGACAGGACTCTTTAAATGATGACAACTGAACAGAAACCCAAAGGAAGTGAGGGAATGGGACTTTGGGTTAGATGGGCAGGGTGTGTTGGGTAGAGGCTTTGACAAGATGAAGACAGCCCTGTGCCTGAGCAGGGTGGGTCAGGGAGCGAGGCATTGGAGACAACAGCAGGCATGATGTGGGGCCCCTGGAGGGTTCCAGTCCCAGGTGTGAGAGAACCTGACTTGGTGTTGCAGGAGGTTTACTCTAGCAGAGGTATAAAGTAGGGTGGCCTTTTGAAAGGCTCACACAGTATTCAAATGAGAGAAGACAGGCTTGCATTGAGCCGGAGGGGTAGAGCTAGAGAGAGGCTCTAGGCTTTTGGATAATCGTGAATTTGGAGCCAACATGATGTCCGATGGACTAGATGTAGGTACAGGAGAAAAAAGAGAATCAAGAGATGACTGCAAGTTTTTTTTTTTTTTCCTTTCCCTTAAGTAGTTGGAAGAATGAGTTTGCCTTCAACTGTGATGGGGAGGACTGTACGAAGGGCAGATTTTTGAGGGAAAGAAGAATAATTAAGTTTTGGAAGTGTTATGATCAAGACATTCAAATGAGGACAATGAGTAGTTAGTTGTGTTTTAGAACTGGAGTTCAAGAGTGAGACTGGGCTGCGCTTATTTAGATAAAAGATGAGATTATCAAGAGAGTGATAAATAGCACCAAATCTACTATCTAGGGATAGCCAAAGTTAACATCATGGCAATTTCTTCTTCAGATTTCTCTCTCTACTACATAATAAAATATTATATATCGTAGTTTCCAATACAATAATGCTTCATAATAAGCCAACCAACATTCAGTGTGGATAACATTTATTTTTCTTTCTCATGGGCCTGTTACTTCTCTAGAGTATGTTTTCTTAGACTGTGGCTTGATTGGCTTAGTTCAAGATTTGGGTTGGTTTTATTCCATTCCACTGTCTTTACATTCCCTTTGGGTCAGAAGCTTCCAAGGACATGTTTTTCTCGTGGCAATTACAGAAATACAAGTGCTTGGTGAACCCATGTTATGCCTCTTCAGGGCTTGGCTTGGAACTGAAAATCACTTTGGCTGTATTTCCTTGGCCAATGAGTCAGATGGCCAAGCGCAAGGTTAAGGAGGCTGGGAAAGGTCCTCTTCCCACCCCAGTGCACTCCAAGGTCAGGTGGCAAGGACGAAATGAAAAACTAATGTAATAATGATCCAACTTAACATGACACTTAATATAAAAATTTAAAATTATATTTTAACATAATATACAATATAAAATTTTACATAATGGAATAATATCATATATAATTTTAATACATCTTTTTACAAAAATATATATTATGTATTTTTCATGTATATAATATTTTTAATGTCTGCAATGTCTTGTTATATGGATGCACAACAACTAACCCAATACAGCCCCTGTTTATGGACATTGTAAATGCCCATAATCTAGAGAAACATAAACAACAGAATATATATATATATATATATATATATAATTATAATTATAAAAGAATTAATTATATTGGCTTACAGGGTCTAGGCTGGATAGTCCATAATAGCTGCATATGGGAGAGCCAGAGAATCCAGCACTGTTCATCCAGGGAGGTGGACGCCTCAGGAGACCAGTGATGCAGCCCCAATCTGAAGCCCTGGAAGCTCCCTGGAGAGTCACTGCTGTGAGTCCATCTTGAGAGTCTGATGCCCATAGGCAATGACAGCACAAAATTAACTATCAGTCTTTTAGGTTATCTGTGATTTTTTTGGATTATATTTTTATGACTACAAACTATGGTGAAAAGAATATTTTATACTGACCCCTTTGCACAATTTTCTGAATTTCAGTTTAGGTTATATTACTAAAAGGATAGTACATAGTCACCACACTGTAAGCATGCTTACATTACCAAGCCATTTTGAAAAATTGTCATCCAGAGATGTTATATCAATGTATTCTCCCATTCATAATGCATGGCAGTGTTCATTTCTTGAGGCATTCTTCAATGCAGAGTACTAGCATTTATTTTACTCTTTATCAGTTTGATGATTGAAAAATATTCTTCCTTTAGTTTCAGTAAAGATAAATATTTTTTCACTTATATATTGTCCAACTGGTATATCTTCTTTTTCGTATTGCTTGTTAGTTTTGCTTGCATTTCTAACAAGGTGATTTCTCTTTTTCTAATTGATATTTTAAAAAAGTTTATATACTTTGATAAATATAATTGTTTATATATATCGATAAATATAATTGTTATTTTGTTGAAATATTTGTGATAGTTTTAAAAGTATAGAATGTTTTTTTTCCTTTTCTTATTACCATAATGAATGATCACAAATTTAGTGGCTCTTACTGTTCTGGAAGTCTGAAGTCATGAACAGTGTCCATGGGCTGATGTCGCGGTCAGCAGGCTGGTTAGGGGAGGTCTGTGTTGCTGGCCTTTCTGCTTGTGAAGCCTGCCTTGCCTTTGTCTTATGACCCTTCCTCACATCACATCCTATTTTTGTCTTCATATCTACTTCTTCCTTTGACCTTCTTGTCTCCCTCTTCTAACAACCACTAGCATATAACTTAATATTCAGATTCTAGTGAATGGGACATGAGTATCTTTGGGAGGTATTACAGTTTATATCTAGATGTTCCCCCAAAGGCAAATGAGTACACAAGAAGGGCTTTTGAGAGGGGCTGGATCATGGGTGTGTGATGCTGGATTATGGGTATGTGATAACTGGATTAACCTACTGATTGGTTTAGCATAGTTGTGGGTGATGGAATTACCAAAGAGGGAAGCCCTACCTTGGGTGTGGACAGGCATGCACTCTAGATAGAGTATCAAAGGGAGAGAAGGACGGCAGACTTCTTGCTGACTGCTTCCTGCCTACCCTGCCATTGACTGTTTCTCCTCTGTTTTGCCCCTCTGACATGCTGCCCTGTCTTGGTACCAACTATGGACTAAAACCTCAACAAACTCTGAGCTAAAATAAATTTTTCCTCCTGTAATTTTTGGGTGTCAGATATTTTGTCCTAGCAATGGAGGTAACTAAGACAGGAGGCACTTAGTTAATTTTTAGGTTGTGCAATCAATCAAACTATTTTTTTATAGTCTTTTGCATTTCTTACATAATTCTTCCTTGCTCCATTTTTACATACAGTCACCTAAATTTTATTCTAGGACTGTTAGGGTTTTATGATTTTATTTTATTATATCTAAATCTACAATTTATTTAGAACTTATTTTGACATAAAAGTGAGTTAAGAAGTCGTTTATATACTTTCCAATTTCTAGCTTGTCTTCCCAACATCGCCGAATAATGTAGATTTTCTTTATCACTTGAAATGCTATTTTTACTACCATTAACCACTAGCTATGACTCAGTGAGGATTTTGGCCTAACGTTATATATTTTTAGGACAGGTAAACAGGACAGGTCCTACTTAAGTCTGGTATCCAGGCCACTTTTAAGGGTTTTGATTCTGGGTTCCCAAAAACCAATAAATGTCAATGGTATCTAAGAAAAGAATGAATAAAAGCTGAAAGTTGACCAATATCTTTTCCAAAATTGGCTAATGATATTAAAGTGTTTCTCCTGCTTTTTGTTAATGTTGTTATGTTATTTTGACCCACTGATGTTTTCATGCCTACTAAAAGTAATTATTGAGCTTCTGTGGCAACACCCTTCAGATATACTTGCAAAGGAGCAAAAAAAATTTTTGTACAAGCTTATTCACTGCAGCACCATTTGCAATAATAACAAAAGATCAGATCAGAAGTAACAGAAGTAGAAAACTCAATAGAGAATTGGTTACTCACACTATGTCCATACAACATAGAAAAGATTATGCAAGTCTAAAAAAGAGTGTGCAAGCTAGGCATGGAGGTGCACCTCTATAATACCAGCACTTGGGCAGCTGAGGCTGGAGGATTGTTGCAAGTTTGAGACCAGTCTGGGCTACAAAGTGAGCCCAAGTCCAGCCTGAACCACAAGACCCTGCACTCTCAAAAAAAAAAAAAAAGTGCTGAATGAAGTGTATAGTATGATATTTCTTGTTTAAAAAGGTAAGGGATATAATAGATATTTGGGGCACATGCATAAACTCTAGGAACTTACAGGAAAATAATAATAGTAGTTATATGGGACAAAATAGAAAATAAGGGTAGGAAGACTTCACTATGGACTTTCTCTTTGTTTACTGTAAAAATTTGAATCATATTGTCTAGCTCAAGTTTTTTTCTTTACATGCCCATATAATAACAACAGCAGGTATTTTTATCCCATGTGAGACCCCTATGTGGTGCCTAACCCCATCCCAGCCCACAGAGTTGACTGCACGCAACCTTGCTGCAGGGACACCTTCCTGTTTGTATACTATTTTGATTATTAAAATTCCAATGCAGTAGTCATGAATATCTAGTTCAAAATGCTGCCTCTTCTTCCTGGACCAGCTCCACAGAGATATGAGAAATGAAACTAAATTTCATTTCTCAGATTAAGAAAGCATGATGAAAATGTCACCCATTATTCAATATAATTAATATGGGCCACTACTACTACTAATAATAAAAGGAAAGTGCAGAGGTCTATATAGTTGTGTGTGTTCACTCAGCCAATGAGTTGACATTTGTCAGATCCTTCATTGTGCTAGCTCTTTGGCTGGCTGTGGTCAGCTTTGCATTTAGATCATGCTAGTCATTACTGAGGAGAGGTGATGGTAAGATATGGGCTGGGAGCAGCAGGAAGGAGGAAGAGCAGGAGGAGAAAAAAGAAGATGAGAAAGAGTAGGAAGAGGAA
Source organism: Hydrochoerus hydrochaeris (assembly GCA_004027455.1). Classification (NCBI taxonomy): domain Eukaryota; kingdom Metazoa; phylum Chordata; class Mammalia; order Rodentia; family Hydrochaeridae; genus Hydrochoerus; species Hydrochoerus hydrochaeris. The sequence goes on along the minus strand of PVLA01013848.1, from coordinate 1,168 downwards.
GATGAGAAGCAGGACAAGGAGGAGGAGGAGAAGGAGGAGGAGGAGAAGGAGGGATACATTCTCTTGCTGACCTCTTTGTTGGGACAGTTAAGACAGTCTGCCCAGCCACTATTGGCAGGCTTGGGAAGAAAGATCTGACCATATGCAAGCCCTGTTCTCCATTGTCTGAAATGGCTGTCACCTGCCAAAATGTCTGAAGCAGATGAAGAATCACACCCAGCAAAACAGCGGCTGATTCTAGTTGCATAGAGAATTATTGGTGCATTTTTTTTTTCACATTGCTCTTTCTCAGCTCAGAGGCCTGGGAAGGTCATCAAAATGAGAGGCACAACTGTGTTGTTGAACAGTATGAGCTGACAAATCCTAGTGTCAGGGAATGGAGGGTGTTGCTGAGGACTCATAAAGGTGTGTGTGTGTGTGTGTGTGTGTGTGCACATGTGTGTGTTTTGATAGGTTTTCCCAAGGTATACACAACTACAAAAAGAGTCCTTGGGAACCAGGAAGCAATGATACAAAGGCTAGAAGATGACAAGAGGATTTATAACCTAAAAATAAAATATGTGAATGAAGATGCAGCAACAAATACAAGTGAAATAAAAATTCTATTCACAGAAATAATTAAGGAAAACTTCCCAAACATAGGTAATAGAAGTGAAGTTCAGATAAATGAGTCATACAGAACTCCAGCCAGCTACAACCCAAACAGATCTACACCCAGACATATAATAATCAGGATCCCAGAAATCCATTGCAAGAACAGAATATTAAAAGCAGTCAGAGAAAAGAAACAGATTACTTATAAAGGAAAACTCATCAAAATCACAGCAGACTTCTCAGTGCAAACTATCAAATCAAGAAGAGCTTGGAGTGAAATATTCCAAGCCCTGAAAGAAAATAACCCCCAACCCAGAATGATGTACCCTGCAAAACTGTCTCTCAAAATTAATGGAAAGACAAGATATTTCCACAACAAAGAGGAACTGGGGGAGTTTGTGACCACCAATCCAACCCTGCAAAGAATACTGAAGGACATTCTAGAGAGAGAGAGAAGAAAATCACCAGGGTTCCAGGAACAATGGCAGAAAGGCCGCAAAGAAAGGGGCAGACAGTGGAATGAAGGAGAAAAGTAAACAAACAACAATGACAGAAAAATAGCATAGCAGAGATA
>PVLA01013847.1:0-34268 GCA_004027455.1 Hydrochoerus hydrochaeris | reverse complement strand
TACTTGTTAAGAAACTCATGTTACAAAAAAAGTAAAAGAAAGAAATAAATTCATTTTCCTGGTAGTTTAGTTCTATTAGCAACCTCTGATACAAGGAACTAAAAATGTTATATATTCAAAAGTATTTTCAATAAGTAATGAACCAGAAAAATAAGAATAAATTTCAGATTTCAGACATAATGAGAAATCATGAACAAAATATTTATTAAATATTGGAATTTGTTTGCCCTGGGGTATATATCTCTAAATGATTTACTGCTTAGAAGTAGTGGGGGAAATTGGAGACCCATTCAGTATGGTAAATCAATAAATGAAACCATTTTGTATGTTATACACATTATGTATGGTGAAAAATATATGACAACTACATAGATCAATTTTTACTATAAGGCCCAATTGATTTTAGAGAAAGACTACTCCTATCGAATGACTACTGTTCTGTGTCTTAAGTGCTTTCTAAAATATTTGAACTCATTTCACAACTATGAAATTATTATAGTTCTATACATCTATGTTAATTTATATAGCTATGAAATATTTACTCAAAAGTGTTAAAATATGTCAATGAAGAGTTGTTCACTTGGATATTTTAATTTAGCAGGTTCATTTGTAATTGTCAAAATGAAACCTTAAAAAAATTTACATTTTGTGTGTACTTAGTGATGTATGAATTTCATCTCAAAATAAAAATCTCCACAGAGGACTTTTTGTTTAACCTTCAGCGTCTAGTTTGAAAGGGTACCATGCTCCAGAATGTTTTCTTTGGGATTGGATTCACAGTGTTCAGCAATCTAAGCATTTGATCTCTACAACCAAAAAGAAGAAGCCTGGCTAATGCTCCAGCTAAGGACAGACATTGACATATTCCAAAGAGCAGTAGTCTTAGGTAAATGCAGAAAGGAAGAGTTGTGGGGTCAAGAAGGCTTCTATCCAAAGTTCACAAGAAAGCCTGAGAGGTCAGACAGTATGCTCCTGAGAGGGTAGTGTGTGATGCTCTGAGTTTAAAACCAAATGTGCTATGGATACACCAGGAGGTAGGAAAAACAGGAACATGAATTTTCTGAAGAAAACTCTGAGGAGAAAGAAGAGCCAGCCCTGGAGAGAAGTCATTAGTGCTACAATCATCAGCAGTGCTTAGTGGTGGAGGATCCAAGCCTTTGGAGTTCACATGTTACTACATAATACCAAAGATGCTGGACTGGATTTTGAACTTCTTTTCTTACTACTCCTTTCTATTCCCCTATTTTTACCTGTTAGAGTGAAAATTTTTACTTTGTGCCATTGTAAGTTGGAAATGTTTAAGATTCTTTTCATTTTTACAGGGAGTCATAGATGAGAAATTGCCTTAAATCTAAGAGGAGACTTAGGGAGTTGAACTTTTTAGCAATGTTTAACTGTTATAACATTGGCAAGTCTTTTAGATGAAATAAATGCCTTTTGCACAGAGATGTGCACGAGTATTTTAGGAGTCAGGGACAGAATGTTATGGCTTGTATCTAAATGTCCACCTAAAGGACATTCATGCCATCATAGATAGGCCTTTTCAGAACTGGTTGCATTTAAAGTATGTGATGCTGGAATTAAGGATGTATGGTGCTAAATTTATCCACTGATTGGTTCAGCATAGTTCTGGGTATGGATACTGGGAGAGCCCACTATGGCTGTGTTGACAACTCCCAGCAGGCTAATAGTCTGAACAGGATAAGATGGGAAATGAGACTTGCTTGCTTGCTGCATCCTGTCTACTCTGCCTTCAGCTATTCTGGATGCTCTTCTGCCATGCCTCGGTGCCATGAAGACAACTATTATCCGAAACCTCTACACATTGTGAGACAAAATAGACCTTTCTTCTACTAACTTGTGTGTGTCAGAGGGAGGTATCTTGTCTTAGCAGTGAGAAAAATAACTAAAACTGCTACTTGGCTGAATTTTTAAAAAATTACTATAAAATCTTTTGGTGGAAACTTTAAAGTACTTTATGAATGCATCATGTGGCCTGCAAGCAAGGATATTTTGAATTCTTTCTCATTTACATTCCATTTATTAACTCTTCTTTTCTCTCCTCAAGGTAAAATTTCAAGAACAACACTAATGCAGCTGGTGAGAGTCAATATTCCTTCCTTTTTCTTGATTAGTGGGGAAATATTTGCAATTTTTCACATTATGACTGATGTTGGCTGTATATTTGTCATATATAGCCCTTATTTTTTTGAGTTATGGTGCTGTAAGCCTAGTTAGAGCTTTTATAATGAAGGAATGAAGTTAATTGAAGTCTTTTTGTCTTAATTGAGATGATAATATTATTTTTATCCTTTATTCTATTTATGTGTTTTATTGTTTGTTGATTTGCATGTGTTGAGCCATCCTGGCATCACTGGAATGAAACCAGTTTAATCTCTTTGTATGTTCTTTATAATTTGTTGTAGAATTTAGTTTGTAGATATTTAAGAACTTTGTATATATGTTCATCAAAATTTGTTTATAAATTTTTGCTTTTGTTATGCTCTTATTCGTTGTTCACATCAGGATGGTATTTGCCTCACAGAAGGGTTTAAAAGCATTCCTTTCCTGTTATTTCAAGTAATAGTTGTACGTTAGTGTAAGTTGTTCTTTTAAACTCAACTATAATTTATCAGTAAGTTATTTAATTCTAGGCCTATCTTTGTAGAATGATTTTGTGTTGCAGTTTAATTTCACTTATTATTATTTATCTCTTCACATTTTGGTTCTTCTTGATTCAGTTTGATCAGTGGTATGCATTTGGAAGTTTTTCAATTTCTTTTAAATCCTACAACTTATTAGAATATGTTTCAAAGTACTGCCCAGCAACCCTCTGATATGAGTGGTGTGTGTTGTGACACACCCTTTTAAACTCTTCTTGTGTTGATTTCTGTCTCACTTGGTCACTTTTTTTAATAGATTGATATATTTTGTTTTATTTTTCCAAAGAAGCAGCTCTTTGTTACATTAATCCTGTACATTGTTATTTTAGTCTTTGTCTCATTAACTTCAACTCTGATGTTTGTTATTTCCTTCCTTTTGTTTAGTTCGTAGTACTAAAGTCACCTGCCATTATATTGAAAGATCTATATGCCCCCTTTTGTTAGCTATTTTAATTATATTGGATGCACAAATGTTAAGTTCACACATTTATAATTGTCATGTATTCTTGGTGGAGTTTGTCTTTTGCCAATGTGTACTAGCTACCTTTTTTATCTGACGGCTAGCTATCAATGTTTAATTTCAGGTTCCATCTGTATGAAATATTTTCCATGATTTTAACTTCAGTTCATGGATAAATTTGCTAGTGAAGCATATTTTTGAAGCAAAAAGAGTTGACTCTTTTTAAAAATTCAATCTATTATTCTATGCCTTTAAACAGCAAAAAGGCCATTTACACTCAGTTATATAGAAAAGCATATACTAACTGTTTTTATTCTTTTGTTATTCTTTTTAAATCTAATTATCAGTAGCTTATCTAGTCTTCTGCATGCAGGTTGTCTTCAAACATCTGCAGTTCTGGTTAGTGCTCATAAATTATCTTAGCTTATACCTATTTTGGAAGACCTTTATTTCTCCTTCATTTCAGTGGATGGTTTTACTGGACATAGTAATCTCCGTTAGCAGTTCTTTTGTTCTTTTCCTTTTACAATTTTTTATTCTTACATGCTTGCAATACATAAAGATTACAAAACTTGTGAGGAGTTGGTATAGATAGATAAGATGTTTTACCACTTTTTTTTCCATAACTGTCATCTCCCTTTTTTCCCCCTCACTCCCTCCCATGGTCAATTCCCATTTGCAAAAGAGCTATAACCTTATTTCATATAATCTACCTCTTATTTTGTTCTTTACTTATATTTTAAGTTTATTATATAAGAAAAAATAGCTTGAAAAGCATATTCACATGACCTCATGAGTATCCGAATTTCTGCAAAGAAGACTGAAATCATTCTGTTGGATTTACCTCTCTGAGAGACTTGATATTTTTCTCAGCAAAATATTGATTCTCGTTCAAAATATTGAGTTTTTTTTCTTTGTTCTGTATTCTAGCCATTTAAAGTAGGATGTGATTTGAAGAGCTTCTTCTTTGGCAATACCTCTTTTGGCTTTTAAATGCATCCTGTACTTGAATGTTTATATCTTTTCCAAGATTCAGAAAGTTTTCTGCTGTGATTCATCAAGTAGTTCATTAGTCTGAAACTCTGTGCCTTCTTCTAATATCAAAAATTTTTAAGCTTGGTCTTTTAATTATAACTGGGACATTGCAGAGCTCTGAAATATATTTTTGAATTGTTAAGCTATGAATTTCCATTTTCTGCTGGGTCCTACTCATTGGTGAGACTTTCCACTGAGTTTTGTGTTTTGTTTTCTGTACTGGTGAATGAACCCAGTGACTTCATTCATACTGAGCTATATGCCAAGTCCTACTTTTAACTTTTTTTTCAGCAGAGTCTAATAACCATGTTTCTCCTGCCTAAGATTTACCAAGTGTTGGGACTAGAGGTGAGTATCACCACACAGCTGTCACTGAGTCTTTATTTGACTTATTGTGTTTCTAATCCCACAAATTTTATTTGGCTCTTCAGAGCCTATCACTGTAAACTGTACTTGTATATCTTGAATTTTCTTCCTTAATTCATATATCTCTTTATTTGTATCTTCTTTGAAGTCACTAATCATTTTTTTGTATCAGGGATCAAACTCATGACTTTGTGCTTACCAGGCAAGCACTTAAGCCATTTAGTTAAATCCCCAGCCCATTAATCTTTTTTATAAATAAATTTTTGAACATGTTGTCTGGTATTCCAACCATTCAACATCATTGCATTTAATTACTGAAGACCTATCACATTCAAGATGTTGCTATATTTTTAAACTAATTTTTTGTATAGCACAACTATAGAAGTGAATAATTAAAATTTTAATGGTCTAATTACATTTTCTCATTTATGGCTTATGCTTTGGTGGTTTTTTATGAATTTTTTGCTTCACTATAGCTCTTTGAGATTTTATTTTTTTCTAAAATTAAATAATTTTATGTTTTACATTTGCTATAGATTTAATCTAAAATGTTCACCCAAAATCTCATGTGTTTATAAATGCAGTTTGGGGATATCATTGGATCATGGGATGCTAATGGAATTAAATCCATTGATCAGTTCATATTTCAATATTCTATTAAGAGGCAAGGTCCAGTTGAAAGGAGTAGGTCACTGAAGGCAAGACATTGGAGGATGTGTCTTTCTGGTTCTTTTTGCTGACACTGCTTCTTGACTGTTGTTTGTCAAATAGCTTTCCTCCTGCAGGCCCTTCAGGGTTTTTTGTTTGTCATTTGTTTTGTTTTGTTTTGCTTTGCTTTGGAGTTAGCTTTCTAAGGATTAAAATCCTTGAAACTGGGAACCAAATAATAACTTCTTTCCCTTTAAACTGTCAATTCTATATTAGGTAATTTGTCCCAGTTATGATATGGTGACTTACACACAGTTAAAGTTTGTGCAAAAGCTTTGAGTTAGGAAGCACACCAGAGAGATGCTTGTAGTACAATTAGTTTCAAAGAATCAAAAGTATTCCTAAATACTAACTGGTAGAAAAACTTAACATTCACCAGTTTACATCTGTCATCATACATGAATATTAAAATTGCTTTTGTGCAGTAATAGACAATCAAAGAATACATCTTGTGAATTTCTTGAGAAAATTTAAATTAGTAAGCATTCCACAATATATATTAATTTTATTGTATACTTCTTATGACACTTAAAGGCTACCACAAATTTGACAAATTAAACATCATGGTCCTGGTCAAGACTTTGCTGGGTCCTGTTTGAGGGGCTCATGAAATTAGAAAGTGTTAACTGACTCACATTCTTTTTCAGACTTTGGAATCTTCTTCTAAAATTTATTCCTTCTTTCTTGGCTGTTAAGACCAAAACCCTCAACTCTAGGTGGCCTCAGCAGTGTTTTGCCAAACAATTCTTACATTCATTGGTTCACATCAGAGAATATAGCCCCTTCAAGGCTTCTATTTATGAATTTAGACCCTCTTTCAAAGAAATAACTTTTATAAATTATGCATACTTGGGATAATTTTCTTTAAAAATACTTTGAATTAACTGATTAGGAATTTTATGTTTAAACATTTTATTCATTTTGTCATATAATCTGTCAAATACGTGGAATTTCATCATAATCACAAATATGTGATATAGGAGGAAAAATTGATTTTAAGGGCCATCTACACCACGAAGTCAAAATCAGCAAGTCATCTGAGTGTATGACAAAGCTCTAAAGAAAGGGCAATATGATATAAAGATGTAGTAAAGTACTTCTGTGATTCCAATGATAAATATTTCGAAATATTGATAATGATCTATTTTTGAGATTTATTTTTAAATTTTTACATACTTGTTTGATGAACTTTTTAAAGTTATACTTGAATTTCAATTATGGAATTTAAAGTATATTAATTCAATTCTTTAGGCTTTAGTGTCTTTCTTTATAAAGCAGTGAGATTACCATGAGCTATACATAATTAACTGAATCTCTTGGAGCCAAATGTATATAGTAATAGGGACATTTATTCTTAGTTCATTTTTTAAAATTTTATGTATTTGTGTGTGCAAATTTGTACATACATGTGTATATTCATATTTTAAGATATACAGACATAATAATACATTAATGCATTTTAGAGATACATATTATATAGTGTGATCATGGATAGATGATAATTATTCTACTGGCATGATACTATCAAGTAAATCAATGTTTAAAAATAATTTTTCCCTCTAAGAATACTCAGCTACTTTATTTTTGATAAAGGGGCTAAACAACTTCATTTGAAGAAAGCCCCTTCAATAGATGGTGCTGGGAAAACTGGCTTTGCACGTGTTGAAAACTGAACCTAGAATCATACCTTCCACTGTGGATTAAACTAACATAGAAATGCTTTAAAGATCTAAATATAAAATCAGCCACAATCTTATGGAAGATAGAATGTAAAAAAACTCTAGAAGATATAGGTGTAGGCAAAGATTTTCTGCACAAAACTCCATTCATATAGGAAATATTAAAAAGATTTAACAATTGTAATAACATTGTATTAAAACAACTTTTTCACAGCAAAACACAGAATAAACACAGAATGATAAAATGATTTTAACAGTTATTCCTCAGATAAAAGGCTAAAATCCAGAATATATAAAAACTCAAAAATATCAGAACTCCCCAAATTAAAAGATCCAATTGAAAAATGAACATCTGAAATAGATGCTTCCTAAATGCAGAAATATAAAAAGCAAATAAACATATGAAAAAATGCTCATCAGCACTGGTTATTCAAGAAATACAAATTAAAGCAATACTGGTATTCTATGCACTCAGAAAGAATTACCACCTTCTAGATTTGCGCTAGCCTCAAATGCTGGTGAGGCTAAAGGGAAAAGTAAACCTCTACTGTTGGTGGGATTGAAAATTGGTACAACCATTATGGAAATAACTAGGCAGATTCCTCAAATAACTGAAACTAGAGGTTCCATTTCACCCAGCTTTACCTCTCCTAAGCAACTTCCTGAAAGATTTAAAAGCATCACACCACAGTGATACATGTAAACCCATGTTTATGGCAGCACAATTTATAATAGTTAATCAAGAAAACTGCCAATATGCCCATCAACAGATGAATGGATACCGAAAATATAGTAGTTATGTTCAGTAGACTACTACTCTGCTGTAAAGAAGGTTAAACTCAAGTCATTTGTGGGAAAATGGATGCACTTTGAGAACATAATCCTAAGGGCAATAAATCAGACACACAAGTTCAAATAAAGCATTGCTTCTCTTGTGTGAGAAAACTGAAAGGTAAATAGAGAGCATAATGGACCAAAGATATGGGAAAGTATAAGGAACATGTTCAAATAGGAAGGGGAACAAGGGACAGGAATGAGAAGAAAGAGAAAAGGAGAAAAAAGGAATGAAAGGAAAATGATGGACACAAAGCTTTTGTAAATGTACTGGGAGAAAGGATTAAAGAGTGAAGGGAGAAATTAGAAAAAAAAATCAAGATATATTAAGTCCAGGAACAAATTTTCTCTGATGAGTGTGATCAATACGAATGAAAAATATATATTAAAATAAAGCAAAAGTAGTAAATTTGTCACAAAATATTATAAAGCTTTTAAATAATTTTATATAATTTCAAGTAGGGATTTTGCAACAAATTGGTTATCAATTTTTTTAAAGAAAATCAAGAATTTCACAAAATCAAGCAATAAAAAATTTTTAAAGAAACTTGGGTTGCTGAAATGATTCTTCTTCTGTTCAGGTAATTTTATGCTTTGTTTCTTTTTTAATTTGCAAAGATGATAAACAACATTGTTTTGATGCTTATATTTATATTAATCTCACAATATTTTCATAAACATATTTGGCCCTGAACACAAATATTATCTATGCATCTCTTGAATTTTTCTATTCCTTTTTAAATTTTCTTGTGCATATATCGTTGAAGCTTCTAAATCTATAGTTTTTTATTATAACCTTTATTTATTACTTGTATAAGCTTAGTGATTTTAGAATAAGTAGGAAAACATTATCTTCTTTTATCTAACATAGTTCAAATAGGATTTGTATAATTTTTCTCCTTCAGTGTTTGGTAGAATTAATTAGTGAAGGTAACTGGAAGAAGAGAGGGGGAGGGAGAAAGAAAAGAGAGAGAGAAAGAGAGAGAGAAAGAGAGAGAGTCTTAAAAAGTTTTTTACAACTGTGAAATCACCACTAACAATATAAAAATAACAGCATATATGTCCTTGGAAATCCTTTGTCCAATTCCATGTGCATACAGTTTGCTATTCACTTATACATTCAAGGCAAATTTCTGGAACGATTTGTCAACGAAGATCATGAACATTCTATACAAATTTTACATTTACTGAACTCCTAGGTTTAACTCTTTAAATCAGAGGGATAATGTAGTTGTGGCTGTATTCTGGTATTTAGACTACGGTAGATAATGCAAAAACACATTTTATAAATATCAAACTTATAGGTACTTCTTGATGCAAATTAGAGAGCAATTAAGGGTCTCTAACCAAGTTTCTGCTGAATTCAATTGACCTTGACAGTGTCTAAAGCCCAGCTGCACACCTCTGATAAACACTGAGTCAGAGTAATTGTCTATACTTTAAGGCACCCTGGGCTAGTCAAGGACACCTTTATTTATGCTCACACTGTAAAGACCCCTTGCTCTGTTCCCAAAATGTTTCTATATTATGATAAACTATCCCCTTGTTTCAACAAATTGTTGAAGACTAGCTTGCCTGTCAGTATATGACTCAACATATGTAACCAATTATGTAATGTTTTGTCACTTGCTTTGTTCTCCCCATTTCTAAATGCTATATAAACTAAACTTTTTGTGAATTTGGGCTGTTACCTTTGGGAATAATCCCTCAACAGTTCACTGGCATGAGGATTCTAATGGTTCACCAGCAGAAAGTTTAAATGTTGCCTTCTTATCTCCTCCATGCTAAATCTTCCTTTCAGTTGATTTGGGAATTTTTCCACAAGAGTGTGTGTTCTACTGTGATAAAATTTAAATACTTTTTGCCACCTGCTCCTGTTTTTGGTTTCTTGACTGCTCAGTCCTCAGCCTTTTTCTTTCTTGCTCTGAATTCATTTCATTCCACTAGCACTTAACAGAGAGAATAAGAATATCAGATGTTGGACAAAACCTTCCTAATTTGAGATTATTTTTCTTAAGCATAATTTCTCTTATTCTCTTTCTGGGTTCATAGGCCTGTTTTTGAATATCCACCATAAGTACCTGTCAGGATTTGTTATGGTTTAGATCTAAAATGAACTCAAAGGATGTATAAGGAGATAGGACTTCTGGAAGGTGATCAGAATGTTACAGGCAGCTAAGCTAGTTAGAAATATTACAGGCAGTCAGAGAGGGTCAGATCCTTGAAGAAGCCAGCACAGAGGACCAGATATCTTATGACGTTGGAGGAAATACACACCTCTGGCTATGGGCCACATCAAAACAGAGGCAAAACAAATGCAACCACACCCTAAGTATAAACCTTAGGGATTAGGTATGGATCACTTTAAGAAGCCAGGACTCACGATACCAACCACCTATAGGAAGAGTCACTAATTCATGAAGAATGCTCCCTTACTATATGACTTGCTTCCCATTTGTCCTTGATTTGGTCAATTTTACCTGAACGATTAAACTTATTGTTTGACCATACCTCTGTCCCACCTCATGCCCATCTGCCTTGTGAGTTCCCAGTTTCCTCCATCTTAGACCCACCTCGCCTCATGGCTTTACTCTATAAAAACACATAGAAAATACAGAATCTTTGCCAACCCACTGAGGATCCTCTCTCTCTCTCTCTTTCTCTCAAACTTTCTTTCTCTCAGTAAATATTTCTGGTGCTGGGAATTTAGCTCAGTGACAGAAGTACCTGCCTTGTAAGCATGCAGTCATGAGTTTGATCTCTGGTACCAAAAAAAAAAAAAAAATGCCCAGCCATATTTAGACTTATTTTGGGGCTGGGGATTTAGCTCAGCAGCATAAGTGCCTGCTTGTAAATGCAAGGTAGTGAGTTTGATCTCCAGCACCAATAAATAAATAAATTCTGCTCTTAACCTCCATTGTTCCTAAAATTCATTCTTTGATTTTAGGGAATATGAACTTGTACCAGACATACGGTAGGTTGGGAGTTTCGCTCTCCTGTATCAAGGAAAAAGTACGATAAAAGTCATTGAGAACATGACTTGGAAGGGTATATTGTTGTCCCTGGGTCTTCCCTTTGCTCTCTACTTCCTGCCTGTCATGGGTTGAGCACTTTTCTTCTGCCTTGTTGTTTCTGCTTTAGAGACAACTGACAGTTAACTAAACATCCTAAATTGGGAACTAAATAAACTTCTAGTCCTTTAATTTAATGTAGATATTGGGTGTTTTACCCAAGTAACAGGGGAAGGAAAGAAGAGATAATTAATACAGGATTCCTGAATAAAATGCCATGAAGTGTAAGGGCTGAGAGATTGTTATCTCCAGGTGTTTCTCTATTCTCCAGCTACTCATTAAAATGATTGCATAAGAGTTCCTAACAATCAAGACATCAACAGCATTTAGTACGTTTGGTACATGAGAAATTTCAGTTCATCTGTGACTCTCAGATGCACCTATCTCTCCAGATTTCAGAACAGCAGTTTATCTTAAAACCTCAGTTCTCTGAGGTATCTAAAAAAATTCGTTGATCTTCATAGGGTCCTTATTGTATTTTTGTTTGTTTGTTTTACATTCTTAACTGGTGATTTGCAAACTTTTTACATGCCAGAGTTGTCTGAAGGCTGAAGATTAACTCTGCCACCAAGGAGAAGTATCAATTTAAAATCTAATTCTCTAGCTCTAACCCATTTCCAAACAGAAATTTCAAAAGAAATCACATGCCTGGAGAAAATACACACATAATCAGTAACTTAAAGATGAAAGGTATACTCTATCTTCACACAGGTTATTTTAACATCAAGAATTCAAAATTATAAATTGGATAGTGAGGCATTATGATCTCCAATAAAGCTACATAAGTTTATAATTTAATTGAATGTTTTTCATAAAATATAACTAAATTCAAGATTAGCATAGCGCAGATTGCAAGTAAGGATACTATGCTTTAGGAAATTTGCATAAACATAGTTACATATGAGAATTTTTGTGGAAGTTGTTTTTATATTAATGTAAGGGTATTGTCTTACCAATAAAATTTATTTATTTTATTGTTGTAATTGTAGTTGTCAAATTTATTATTACATCCACTTGGCATTTTAATCTACATATTTAGCACTGATCTTATATTAAAGGGAATTTATGATCACTCTCTAAATTCAATGAAATAAACAAATCGTGATGATTCATTATCAGGGTAGGATTATGATTTCTGATGATATTGTGCATAAAAATTTGAGCCTGAAATAAATTTTAAAGAGCATTACGAGTACAGGAAATTTGGTGAAATGATGTTCCTGATTTAGGCACAAAACGTTGTTATTGTTAATTTATGGATGCATACTCTATGCTAAATCCATTTATAACTGTTAAAACATTTTGGTGAATGTTTGATATGAGGCACATTTATCCAGTATCATTTCATTATTGCTTGGAGTTAAATATATTTTTAGGTTATAACTTAAATGAACATATTATACCTTTTTCATACATGGATTTTAGATCTCTTAAATTGAATTATGAGACTGGTTTTCTCTATTTTCCAGAAACCAGATGGCAGGTAGTAGAATCTTTTGGTCTACATAATTAAGTCAATTACCAAAGTCTGTCTGTCTATCTATCATCTATCTATCTATCTATCTATCTATCTATCTATCTATCTATTGAAAGAAGTATGTACACATGCACACACTCATACACAACCTCTTACTATTTCTGTTTCAAAGTCACACATTAGTATTTTCCTCTAAATTTGATCTCCTCCTTGGAATTTAAATCGGTTTCCTATTACAAATTGTGCTTCTATAAACATGAGTACACATACATTGCTGTGGTATGATGCTTTTAATTCTTCTGAGAAGGTACCCAGATGTGGAACAGCTGAATTGAATGGGACCTCAAATTCTAATTTTTTGAGGAGTCTACATACCAATATACACTGTATTTGCATCAGTCTGCATTCCCACAAACAGTGGAGAAGTGTTTATTTTTCCCCACAGATTATTCAGCATTTGTTATTGATTTCTTGATGACAGCTATTGTTTCTGGAGTGATACGGTATTTTAGTGTTATATTAATTTGTATCTCTTGAATGACCAATTATGATGACTGTTTTGTTATATTTATTTATTATTTGTATTTCCTTATCTGAGAAGTATGTATGCAACTCAGACACTCATTTTTGGATTGGGTCTTTGAATTTAGGGGATATAATTTTTTTTCAATTTTTATATGTTCTAGAAATGAGTCTTATTTCTAAGGGACAACTGGCTAAAATTTTTACCATTCTGTGGGCTGTGTTTTCACTCTGTTGGTGATTTATATTGTTATGCAAAAGATTTTCAACAAGATGAGATTCTAGTGGTTGACTCTTTAAGGTGTCCAGAGGAATGGATGAAAAAGATGCAGTCTTTTTATTCAATGCAGTAGTACTCAGCCATAAAGAAGGACAAACTTGAGACATTTATAAATACATTGATGCAAGTTGAGACCATATTCATATGTGAAATAAATCAGATACATATGTATAAACATCATCTTGTCTCCCTGATGTGAGAAATTGAAGGAGTAAATAAGGTCCAAAATGTGCAATGCATATTTTGATGTGGGAAGAAATTGTCCAAAATGAAATAGGAACTAGGATGAGGGAAAAGGAAAAGGAAGGAAGGAGAAGAAAACCATAAGATAATTACAGTAATGGTTCATTGACAATAGAAGGATGTGCTAATATTAATATAGAGGAATGAAATTCCCAGCCTACCATATTGTTCTTTGGTACAATTTAGAAATACATAATGAACACATTCATCAAAGGGAACTTGTATATGTACATGATGTATCTTATTTTTTTCTCATTCTCCTGCCTTCCCTTCAATCTCACTTCCCCTAATTACAAAACTTTATTTCCATCTTATCCTTATTTAATGACAAAAAGTAAGGTTATGTACACTAAATTAGGAATATTTAAAACATTTTTACTCATTTATTTAAAAAATTTTTCATATACGTTCTCTAGTATAACACACACATCAGCTTGTGAGAATGATTTCAGGGTGGGTTTAAAGTATTATTAAAGCCAGAAGAGTTAATAATCTGAATAGACAGTAGTGCAAATTTTGTAAGGAAAAATGTTTTCTGTGTTTAGCATAAAATGATGGGGATTTTCTCCTGACACAGTGTAACAATGTGAATCACTAACACAAAAAATGTCAACATTTCACACCTCATTGATTGTTAATGTTTCTGAACCTATATTTTTAGGGTCCTGTGTCCATAATTAAAAAAAAATCATGTTTGTAGTATTTTGAATACTTTGATGTCTTAATTTTGAACAAGCAATATTTTTTTTTATTTTTGCCTTTTGTTTTAGAATTATGCAGATGTTTGTCAATGTTTTAAGATTTTGGTTGATAGAAAAGGGTAAGTTGAAGGAGACTAGAATATAACACAATAATATAGTGAATAGCAATGTATTTTATTATTAAAGATTATTAGAGGTAGATTTTTAGGATCTTCCCCAACAAAAAATATAAGTATGTGAGTCTCTGTTTATTTTAATTAAATTTTTCTACTCCATATCATGCTGTAAATCTTAAATGTATATGATTATTTAAATTAGAAATAATTTAAAACTAAAATTAAATTAGCTAAAGTAACCTCTCTGCAGCCTATTTTAAATAAGCATTTGAAATAATGAAATTTAGAGTAAAGTTATTTGATTAATGCCATATTTCATCTCTATATGTATGTGTCCTCCACTACTGCGCTTGTCCTCCAGAATGTATTGTGTTTTTGCCTTTATGGCAGCAGCTCATTTGTAACAAATAGAAGACCAGGAAAGAAATTTTAGGTTTCTGCTATCACGCTGATACCTGATCTCCCTAAAAGCTTGATTCACCATAAGGGAATATAGACATTTAAGGCACTGAATATGGTAACCATGAGTTGACAACTATCCAATGCACATGTGAATCAAAACATGTACTTTGATTCGATGTGTTAGGTCTTTCAAATATTTTTTAATAAAAAAAACTCACTTGCTTTCACAGCTCTTTATAACCTGTTAGAAACCACAGAGGGAAAAGCTGCATTCTCCAGCTGAAGCTGTTCCAAATTAACCTGCATAGAGTAAATGATTGGGTCACCACAAGTACAGGAACAAATTGTTCATGGCAAAACTGTCCAAGCCCAAATCTGTAGAGCCGTCTGACTTATTTATCAATCTATGTAGAATAACAAATAAGTGTTATTTTATGCCACTTATTGTGATATACTTGTTATTCACCAAACATTTATTGAGAAAGGCTGGTACTACTACCACTGGGGAGACGGAGACAAGAAGATTACTGTGAGTTTGAGGCCAGTCTATGCTATAAAGTGAGTTCAAGGTCAGCCTGAACTGCATAAAGAAAGCTTGTCTCAAAAAGACAATAAATAAATAAATAAATAAATAGATAAATAAATATAACCTAATTGAGATAAGACTACAGTTTAAAACAAATTTAGCATAGGAGAATATATCTTTACCACTGAATATTGTACAAACATTAAATATTATGCACATATTTATATGTACATATATACAAACACATGTATGTCAAGAAATTGATAGCAGAGTTATATTGATAGAAGAATTAATGGTTACAATTGGTCTCTACATTTTTTCTCTAACACATTTAAAATAATGTAAACTGCAATATACTGGAATTCTTGATTATGGAAATACAATTTATGAATAGATTTGAAAGACTCCCCTTGCACATGCTTTCACACACTCACGTACCACCACCACCACCACTACCATCAGCCTAAATGTATGATAATATGAGCCTGACTACGGGTCAGAAAGGCAGGGGTAGGGAGAACTTCTTCCTCTGCTCACAGTACCAGGAAGTAAGAAAGTCACTGGAGAGGCTACAGCTTGGGAAAGCAGGCAACGGTGGGACTGCAGTCCAAAGTTCCCAAGTTTTTAGCAGATACAGTAGTTGCTCTGGAGCATACAAAAAACACACAATTAAACAGACTTTAAGCATAAATAGAAATACTAGCTTTGAAAAAAAAAGTATAAATAGCATAAATAGAAATAGCATAAATAAGCATAAATAAAAATAAATAGAAATACCATAATAGCATAAATAGAAATACCAGCCTTGAAAAAAAAAGTATGTGCCCAAATGGGTATTTTTGTATAGAATGTCTGTTTCTTACCTCAAGTTTGGACAGGGAACAGGGAGTGAAAGAAATCCAACAGGAATATATTTCATTAGCATTTCATGTCTGTGAAGAAACAAAGCATAGCAAAAATCATTTTCTAAAGAAATATTTCTCTACCACTATAGCCAGATTGGTTTGCTTTTCTATATTACCTAAATAAATATAGTAAAATCATATTTAAATATGCCCATGAAATATTAATATATCTAATACAATGAAGGCCACTTCTCAAGGACAGAATGTAATTATCTATTCTTTCTCCTAACCCATGTTTCCAAAACTTCAGAGTATAAGCAATGAATTCAGCACAAAGTAGTAACAAGAACTTTCCAAGTACAAATGACCAAAGGAAAAGATGAATAGGCTGTGGGCCAAGTTGCGGATTTTGCTGAAAATCTATAATACAGGAATGCAGAATCAGATGCTGTGTCCAGCGTGGCTCTTGGGGCAGATAGTAGAGGATGAACAAATGAAGACAAGATGCAGAAAGCTGAGGTCATGTTGAGCTCTCTCTGCAGATGTGAGAACTTCTCAAAAACTGCAGCACATTTATTGATGTTGATGTCAGATAAAACGCCTCTACCTAAAAACTATCTTGCCTCTCATGCCCCTTGTTCATGGGGCTGGAACATTTGTTCACCTCTGGCACTCTGTGCCTGTGGGACATTAATTAGTTGTTTCTCTGTTCTGCATGTGTGAAAGATCTCATGCTCAGTAGTTCTCAACATGTCCCACTTTTTTGTTTTATAGTTGCAATCTATGGCTGGTGGATTGAAACTGGAAGACCTGTTTGGAGGACTCTGCACATGATATTCTTTTTTTTGTGGTTGGACTTCTCTGTGTTATATTCAAGACCAAGTTAAAATGAGACCTGTATTAATTAAAATTAAGTTTTTTGCTATCTATCAAGGTCAATTAGTCTCCTCAGGATTTATCTTGGAACCATACATAGGGTCTCTCAGCTTTTCTGTCAGACAACTGACTTGATGCATCACGGCCATGGTTTGACCAAATTGTTTTCCATGAAAACTTTGGTGACTTTTCCCTCTTGGTGACTTTTCTTAGGCACCCTATGCATCATTGATTTATTTTCATTGTAGTTCCTGAATCTCTTCAGTCAAGAGTTTGTATAACTCCCTAGAATAGTAGGATGTCACTGAAATGGTTCCCTCATATCTTGTGCCTTCATTGACCTTGAAGGACTAGGACCATAATATTGGCTTTCCTCCGAGCCCATCTATTTTTCTAATTTTGGTCTCTATACTTCAGTTTTGAAAATCCAAAACTGAAGGTTAATGACATTACATTGTAATGGGATCAAAGAGCTTAACATAACTTTATCTGAATATCAAGCATTTTGAGATACAAAGCTGAGTCATTATTTCTGCTTAATTATGGACATTCTAGTAGTTGAACCCCTATAGAATGTTAACAGAGAGAAATTCCAGCTTTACACAGAAAATTTGAACTTAAAAGCCATATATAACATTGTAGCATGACAATCAAGATGACATTTTGTAATACACTCAAATTTCCATTTTGAAATAAAATAACATTTTTATTCAGTTATCTTTATCTAATATGTAAAAAAACTTGTACCTAACTTTTCCTTTAATGTGATATCGTTGAAGTGTGTCACCTTGTATGGACTGCTTAACATTTAGGCATCTCTAAATACAATGGAACATACATAGCACATTCATCACATAAGTTTTTGTATTGTTATAGACTGGTGACCTCATATTGTCTTGACATGAACCTCCTATCACAAGCAATTGAAGCACAAAAGAAAGGCAAATGTAGGAATCAGAGAAAAATGTCTATCACCACAACAATCTAGTTTTATATTTTGGTAGATCTGTACATTGGAAGACATGAATACATTTAATACACCATGATATTAATAGCAATCAATTGTCATAGCCATTTGAAAATTTTTCTTAATTTATTTTTGTGCCAGAACCTCTTTAAATAAGAAAACCTTATTGCACAGAAAAATTAACCTTTTGACAATGATCAATGTAAACATATTACAGGATTTCTTTTTTTTTTTTTTTTTTTTTTGCGGGTGTTTTATCAGTACCAGGGATAGAACTCACGACCACATGCTTGTAAGGCAGGTGCTTATGCCACTGAGCTAAATCCCCAGCCCCTAATGTAAACATATTACAATTGTATGTATTGAGCAACATATTTTTAGAGTCTGTCATAAACCTATGGAGATTACTGGGATAGTTGGAATAATTTTTCCCAGGTAGCTGTTCTTTTATTCATCAATTGAAATCCTGCCCAATAATCTCTCAAACCTGCAGGGTTTAAATAGATGGGCTGGAAGGATACTTCCTAACAAATTTGTGATGTCCTATGAGAAAACCAATATATCTATCACATTGACCTGTGGATAACTCAGGTGGAAGCATTTTTTTAAAATCTATAACCCAAATTACATTTTGAACAAATGATCCAAAATGAAAATTAAAGAAGGAAAAGAAAAAAAATATATTGTTGAGCTCAAATAAAAAAGAGCAGTTTATAAACTGGCCAAACAGAAAAAACAGTAACATAGGCAGTCTGACAAACAGACAATCTTAAAATCAGAGTACACTCAAATATATCCTTGGCCCAATTAAATTATAATAACTCTATTATAATTTTAAAACTTTTTAATTATGAATAATCTATTTAGAATTTTTGTGGGTCAGTTAGCAGAGCTCTTTTAAGAATTTGGAAGGAATAAAATCTTTTGTCTATTAAAATGAGATTCCTCTTTTGATTTTGTAGTTGAATTTTGCATATAAGGTATGTTCAACAATTCCTTGACATTGAGAGTTATAAGGTATTCCCATGGTAAGGGAAATATTAAAAGTTTTACAAAAATATTTGGAAGGTGGTAATTGTATAAGCTACACTACTGTCAGTCTTAAGTGCCTATAGGCAGCCAAGGGCTACCAGAGGTATATGCCATAGGCTTTGGCTCCATCACACCCCAGTAATCACTGGACTGTGGAGTCTCATGGGTGTCATAGGTTGCCCAAGTTGCCTGCAGTAGCAAAGCCAGGTGATAGTGTTATTCTCCCTCCATTGCCCACTCACCTACACAGTCACTCCTTCCTGCACTGGCTGGAAAGCCTCAAGTTACCACGCACAGTGTCAGTGCCATGGCGTGGGTGGGCTTTCAGTTGAAAGACTTAGCAAAGCATCAGTGAAGCTAGGGCTCCAGGAATAGGGAGGCAGGGCCAAGCAGGCTTTTGTCCCTCCCCTTTCCTACCTTGGCTCTTCAGTAGGGCACAGATACCAATTCTATGACATGTATCCCTACAAGCTGCCCACAACACCAAGTCTGACTTACTGCACAAAGCTGGGTCAGGCTGATATGGGTCACCTTACGGGAGCTCTCTATGCCATAGCACCCCCATTTTTTGGTGGGGCTGGGGTAGACCCTACTGTAAATTTCCCAGGAAGAGGTCCACATCAGTTTTGAATGTACATTCATTTTCCTGATGATACTCTTGTCTACATTTTTTATGGATACTAGAAAGTTTTGTTGAAATGACAGATAATGGCTGTGCTGCCTTTACATGCAGCAGAGCAATCTTGGACACACTGAAATAAGTAACTTTTTCCCCCTTTACTCTAGGCTGTGGATGAATAACCTGAATGATAATTGCTGCAAGTAGCCCCTTGTATATATACACATAACAGTCAGGGTCTGTATAAACTTGAATCACCTCAGTGTAGTACATTGTTTGTGGGTTCATAAAGACTCTTTATAACATTTATGTGTATTTTCAAGACCAATTATTGAACAATCAATTTAAAGGATGACTCTATTCTATGAAGGGTGGAAGTTTTAGCCTGTAATGCACCAAAATTTCTCTGAACTGAAAGGGCAGAAGCTGCTGCTTGTGGCTCATTTCAAATTACTAATTTTACCTTGGGTGGCTGTGAAACTGAAGTTAGAATGAAACACTCCTCTAGCAGAAAACATCTTTTTTTGTTCATCATAGCTCTTTCCTTATGTGATTGAGCAAAAGTAAAGGGTTCTAACTCTATTAAGGAGGTGTTGTTCCATGATTCTTTTTCCTTTCAGGATCTAAATTTTAAAATGTTGTTCCAAACTAAATCCTTTGTGATGGGCTCAACAAACATGACTGACATACTTCCTAATTCAGGTCTACAAAAAATAAATAAATACAGGAATTAATAATACAAGAATTTCTGTGTGTATCTGTTGTTCTTTGAGAAATGTTTATCCCATTTTTATACCTGCTGTGGGACCAGTATTGAAGATATCAATGGGACCTATACTGATGATACAGACCTATCTCCCTTTGTGCACACACTACTAGTGTTGTCCAATCACCTGCTATGTGATGAGTTTCTGTGTAACACAGGTCCCTGTTTGGGTGCCTATATGTGGCATCCCGTATGGCTCTCAAACTTCCCTGAGGGGCAGATGGCGGAGGCTGAAGAAATGAAGGCAACATATGGAAAACTGAGGTCAGGTGATCCTTCTCTCCTGATGAGAAAAGAACAGTTCAACAACTGCACCACATTTATTTATACCCTCGGCATCCTCACGTCAGGTGAAACTCCTCTAACAACTAGTTTGCCTCTTAACATCTTCTTAGGGCCGGATCACCTGTTATCCGTGGGTGCTCAGTGCCCCTTGGTGCATTCCATGCCCTCAGGGTATTCTTCCATAGCTGGTTCTCTCTGCTCTGCACCTATGAACAATCTCCAGCTCAGTTGCTCCTGACAATCAGGGGCATCAACTGTGAGATAGTGGCAAAGAAATAATATTAACAAAAATGAATTTCCCCCAGGGGAAAAAATTACTGGAAAAAAAGAAGTAAAACCACGAAACACCTATTTTTGAAAGGTAAATGAGACCAAATCCCACAAAAAGACAATGGAGACACTCCGCCGAAAGTTTATCTGGCTCAAAGGAAGGGTCGTCTTGCGGACAGAGAAAGACCCCAAGGGGAGGAAGCCAAGGGCTTATATGCATGAAAACCACAGCTCAGGGCAATGGGCACGCAGACCAGTACAGTACAGCTGCTC
The DNA here is from genome assembly GCA_004027455.1 of Hydrochoerus hydrochaeris. Taxonomy (NCBI): domain Eukaryota; kingdom Metazoa; phylum Chordata; class Mammalia; order Rodentia; family Hydrochaeridae; genus Hydrochoerus; species Hydrochoerus hydrochaeris. The sequence goes on along the minus strand of PVLA01013847.1, from coordinate 13,252 downwards.
AGGCATAACGGGTACAGTTAGGGGTGGAGCTGGGAATCACAGGAATGTTGTTGATCTCTGTGGTGCCTGCAGTTCTCTGGAGAATGCACAGGTGTCTTTGTGGTCGGTTCTGTCCTTGCAAAAACTTGCAGGGCTGGTTGGGCTGCATGCACCCTTTAATCCCCTCCTCTGCACACCGAGGACCTTGGTACCCCTTCAGTTGTAAATCTCAGACAACTTGTATTTCAAAGAAAAGTTACGTAAATGAACAAATTGTTATGCCTAACATATTCAGATTTTTTAAGGGAAATCTAGGATTGTGAGATAGCAATATTAGCAAAACGTCCAGAGAAAAGAATGAAATATTACCATAGGACTTTTTACAGAATGTTTATATAAATGGAGAACGGATTTTATGGTTTAAATCTAGGTGTCTCCCCAACACCTCATACACTCCAAGGTGGGGCTTTGGGAGTAACTTGCATTAAAGATATGTGATACTCATTTTTGGATTAATTCACTGAAGATTCAATTTCTAAAGGTGATTTTGGTAGGCAGAGTCTGGTTAGAAGAAGCGTATCACTGTGGGCTTGGCCTGGAAGGGTCTATCTCTCTGCATGGCTCCCCCTTAACTGTTTTTCTACTTCCTGCATACCACACTATGAGCAGCACTGACCCACCTTGCCTTAGAGTCAGCCTACTATGGACTGAAAGCTCTACAGACTGTGATTCATAATAAGCATTTCCTCCATTAATTTGCTGGTGTGAGGTACTATGTTCTGGTCTTTGGGGTTAGATGGTTGAAGAAAAATGATGAAAACAGAAGGCCCTCATCAAAGACACCTCATTCGGACTGCTAACCCTTCCATTCTGATGGTTACAGTTTTATTGTAATCTTCAGTTAATCAGAGTATGATTAAAACAGCCTCAGATATCTTGGTCATGATTCATAGAAATTTACTATAGTTAAAGATTCGTAGCCTAGGATCATTCTCAGTTCAATAGTGACTATTTGTGCAGGATGATGCCAATGAGTTTCCTTAGTAGAAAGAAATATTTTAAATATTTTTGAACACTACCTTATTCGAAATAGTTATTAGACATTTTACCTTGTTAGAGTATTCGTTTTCACAGAGGGAAGTGGAAAAAAACATGGAAAATGATTAATAGAAACAAAGAGCTATGTTCAGAAAATAAATGAGTTATGTTAGTAACATGTAGGAGAAAGTTTAAAAGAGCTTCTGTGGAGCAATTCTTTGTTTTTCAAATTTACATATTCCAAGTATACACTATAAATGAATACACATGTGCATATATATATATATATATATATATATATATATTTCTTTCTTTCAAAAGATGTCATTTTGCTGGGCACAGTGGTGCAATGCCTGTAACCTCAGATCTTGGTAGCCTGGGTCAGGAAGATCACTGTGAGCTGAGCTACATACCAAACCCTTGCCTCAAATATAAATAAATAAATAATGTAAATGATATAAATAACTACATGAATAAATACAAATAAAATGTGCAATTTAACATAAAATTTTTATATATGATACCACAAATAATGTAATTATATCAGAGGTAGTATGGATTACAGACTGCCATTATTTCCTGGTATGAACAGGTTCTAGGAATATAAGCTTTGTACATTTCTCACATCTTTAGCACCAAGTGAAGAGAAAATAAACATGGTAAGCTTTGGTTCAAATTTTGGTATGTCTATAATCTCATTTCTTCAGAGGAATAGTAATATGATATATGGGCATTTCTTTTGAAAATTAGTTTATGTAGAGAGACAAAGTTAATTTTTCACAGAATATAATAACAGCCAGATTCCAAATTGCTGACAATAAAATATTTTTAAAGTATACACAAACATTTTCTGTCAACTTCAATGACTTTTCTTCCTTATTTCTTCTTATAATAGCATGCTTATTTCTCTTAGGATATAAAAAGAATGATAACTATATTTATTTAGGTTATGATTGTAGTATAGTTTTATTTGTATTGAAATAGCTGTCATAGTATTAAGTATAATATAATATGACATTTTCTTAGGATTTGTTTTAGTTGCTGTATTCAGAAAATGCTGTATTCAGAGACTCAAAGACTGAGATTTCTTATTTTCTGGATTTGTATTAAAGTTTGCAATATAATGTACTATTATATGATTATTTAGTTAAAATACTGTATTTTGCAGTATAGAGTGTATTACAAGTGCCATAAAGGGGATGAAAATAAAGTCTGGCAGGATAGAGTCAAGTTTCTAATGTTCCCTTCCTTTTGATTTCTGTATCATAATCATCACTAGCTTCAAAATAGTATTTCACATGCACTATCTGCCTACCAGTTCATATACTAAACAAACATCTACATCTTAATAGTCAGATTTTCCAACATGGCTATGAAATAAGTAGAACCAAGACTGAGAAAATTAGTATAGAACAACTTTTCTTACTGCACTAATATTTTGAAGTTATTTATTTAAAAGTCAATATAGTGCCATGATACTATAAAAGTACACTATTTATGAAGAACTAGGTGTTCTTTAACTTTGGTTTTGTTTATTAACTAACTAGTAGAATGAGTGGGCTATTGTATCAGTTCCAGGAGATGCACAAATGTACTCAGATACACAATGAGAAAGAAAATGTGTGTAGCTCTTACTTTGATTCCTCTTTTCTAAAGAGCTTCCAACTCTGACAACTGTTTAGCTGGTGTCATGTTCTTATACTTACTTTCTGAGGTCCAATCAAATTGAACTCTGTTATAGTTAAAATATTCAGTATCCACTACTGGATTTTCTGTGAAAAGCTTTTCTCTCTTCTTAGAATTATACGCTTTTCTAGTACTGCATACTATTTATTACCAGTCAGTTCCTAACACTTTAAGTGTTCTTAATATTTTTCTAAAAATTCAGTTTGGAATTGTGAAAAGGGAAGTAGAAAAATTAAACAAGATTTATCCTCGAAACTGTTGAAGCTACATTATCAACTGCGGATGTGTATTTATTCATCATTTTGTACATAGCAACTTTTGATTATTAGACATCATGCTAACTGTTACACACTGAGGTTTATGCTAGCTTTTTGCTGCCTGAATTTGCTGTGGTCATCTTCCCAGAATTTAACTAATTACTACATGACTTTGGGTGTTAATCCATATCATCTTACTACTAGTAGCAATAAAGATGGAATTTCATACTTTGTTACTTAGTCTTTTTTACAACTTGCCAAAATTTTAAAATCAGGTTGTTGACTATAGGAAGGAATTTTGTGGAGGAACTCCTCAGATGTCAATGTAAAAATCAGAAGATAAATTGAATATAAGCCAATAGATATTGAAGTTTGAGGAGTATATAGAATAAATGAAGATAGAAGATCTCAAGGATGGTTAAATGGTAAAAGTGAAGTAAAGTGATTTTATGAGAGGATATGATTAAGAAATATATAAAATCTTATGATTACTATGTTCATAAAATGAAGATTAAATTCCAACTACTATTTATAACATCTATTATTATAAGAAAGGATTATTTAGATTTGGATTATTTAGAGAATTTTTCATATATCATTAGGTACTTGATAAAGTAAATCTAACTGAATGAGCATAAAAATGAAAAGATATACACAAACACTAATATGAGTCCTGTCTGGCAATACAAATCTGCAATCCCAACACTATGGGAAGTTGAGCAGGAGAATCCCAAATTCAAGTTTAGCCTGGGCAACTTAGTGAGGTAGCAAAATACTGCCTCGAAATTTAAAACTTTAAAAAAGGGTTGGAGTCAGGCATAGTAGCATATGTCTCTAAACCCAGCACTTGGGAATCTGAAGCAAGAAAATCACTGTGAGGCCAGCCTAGACTGCGTAGTGAATATCTGTCTCAATAAACAAAGCAGAACAAATCAAACCAAACCAAAACAAAACAAAGCAGTGTCGGGGATATAGCTCAGTGGAAATTTTCTGAGTTCAAGCCCCAGTACTGATAGCAACAATAACAAAAACCCAAAAAGCAACAACAAACAAATGATAATTCTGCTTGTCTAAATAATGTATATAAATTACTATAACCATTGCTTTACAATCAGAATGAAAGATCCTTAGTTGCCTTAGTTATAGCATCCAGATTATATCCATCTCTATGTCATTAGCACTACAAAAAAATGAAAAACAAAACCAACACTTGAAAATATTTGTTAAACTCTATTACACTTACATGTATAATTTATATTGCTTTTGGAAAAGAAAATTCTGCTAAAAAGCTTCAGTCTGCTCAAAGTCAGGAATTCAGCCTTTCTACAATGGTTATGTAATATTTTTCTTTCAAATGTAGAGATTTCAGCCTGGTGCGCAGGTGTGCACATGAAAGTACACATGAAATCTCTGTATTTGGGAAACTGGAGCAGAAAAATATCCATGAGGTAGAGACCATCGTGAGTTTTAGAGCAGCTTGGGCTATAGAGGTGAGGTCAAAGCTACCCTGAACTACAAAGCAAAACCCTACCTCAAAAATAAAGCCAAAAGGAAACAGCAAAACTAGACAAATGTGAAGATTTCAAGAGTATCTTCCTGGGTAACCAATCAACTATATATATAACAAGATTCAATACTGAGCTCATAAAACAAGATAAAACATACAGAAATCATATGCACGGATAAGGTTTTAAATTAAACTCTTTATAAATACCATGTTTTTCTTTATCTATTCATCTGTTGATGGCCGTATTGGATGCTTCTCAGATTTAGCTATTATGAACTGTGCTGTTATACACATATAAATGCATTTATCATTGTAATATGTTATCTTTAACTTTCTGCCATAAGGAAGAATAGATTTGAGTTTTTTGCAGAAAAATTGACAGACCTTGAAATCATAATGTAAAGTGAAATAAATCCAACAAACAAGCTCAAATATATCATGACTTCTATTACTTACGAAACTTAAAATCCAAAACAAAGCCAAGTGGAAAATAGGTAAGAAATAGGTAGCTTTTCCAAAATGAAAGAGGACCAAGAGCTGGAAAGGAGAGATGGGGAAGAATATGAAAAAGGATTAAGATGTGTAAATGTCCCAACTCCCTGTGAGAAATTCATCGGCATGTACCGCAAACATGTAATAATAAAAATATTTTTTAAAATTAAGTACTGCAATATATTTGTTTCAAATAAATAGAAATATTTAAAAGATGGGTTATACGGCAATATTTGTTCCTATTTGAAAGGTATGTATTGGGGCTGGGGATTTAGCTCAGTAGCATAAGAGCCTGCCTGCAAGCGCGCAGTCGTGAGTTCCCCGGTACAAATAAATAAATAAATAAATAAATAAATAAAGGTAGGTTATATTTCAATATTTGTTTCCTAATCTATAACAGGGTGTTTGATATAGAAGGGGTATAAAAACATCAGTCATAAAATAAATATATTTAAAACATTTTAATCTCAATATTTTTAATTAGTAGTTTGTATACACTTTACAAGGTATCTAATTTTTCACTATAAAAGTAAATATACACAGTCTTAGATACAATCATTGAGATTTTATGATCAATTTATTTAAAGACACTGCTGCTTAAAATTTATGTACATAAATGCATGCAAAAAGTACAGTTTTTCTTTCAAGTAGAATGGATTTTTAATCTATATTTATGATTATGAGGACATCTAAGAATGGTATTGAATATTTCTTAGCAATTTCTGCATTTTATATTTCAAATATTTCTCTGTATATCCATTTGTCATTTGTCTGAGAGGACTTCATAGTCTTAGTGTAATTAAAAAGTAAAAAACAAAAACAATATTCTCCAAGTAAAAAAGAAGTTGATCATTCTTTTTAGAGAATACTGCTGTGTGACTATGGCCCCTGGATAATAATCTGGTATCTTTACTGTAAAATTAGATAATAGTATCTATTGATAGTGCTATTGGTGCATAGCTATCTGCTCAAAATATTTGGGGTTTGGGAAGTAATTGGAAAATTTACAGTTAAAATTATTGCTTTATCTGTTATCTGGGTATTTTAAAAGGGGATAAATGATTTTGTATAAAATAATGCCAAGGACAAAGGTTCTAGTTTTTAAAATATTCTCTAGTAATTAGACCTCTGACCTTCAATGGTATTTCAATATTGAATTTAAATATTGACTAATGACACATTTTATTGAACTAAATACGATCGTAGCACAATATTTTTCTCTACTATTACTTAGTGTTTTGGAAAAAATATATAAACTCTCAGTTCAAAAAAGCTTGATATTACAAATCAATAATTTCTAGATACTTCAGAGTTCCCTAAATTTTTCTTGCATATAAAATTCATACTTAAGGAGACGTTGACTGTCCTGCCATAGCTTCTCTTCAATATCAATGACATTTTTAATTCTCAAAAGATATGTCAGACTCTAATTTTATTAAATAATTTTTTGTACTTAATTTGTTTTTCACTTCCTGTTCACATCTTAGCCAAAAAATGTGTAGTTTAACCAGATGATTAATTTATTCAAATCCCTTCTTTGAGTTATGTCTAATGTAGCAAAATTCCTTTTTTAAAAATCTAGACCTCTACAACTTTATTTTTGAAGCACAATTTCTGAAATGCTTTTGAATATTAGTATAGTTCAATTCTAATTATTATAATATTTTATTATATTTTGTATAATGACCATGATAAAACTTATTCAATTTTATAATCTGTATTTATGTGTTAATATGACTATGAAACTATTTTTCTATGATAAAAACAATTTCGATAGTCCTAATCACCAATAAACAATTCCTCTTAACTTATCATGTACAATATTGTATGGCAATGGAAGTTAAAGAGAAATTTGGCAATTTAGGAAAGAAATCTTTTTGTATTATTTTGATTATTTCTGAGAAGCAACTACATTCATAGCACTGCAAGAGGTATGCATAAAAATTAGTACTGCACGGCCTTGTTTTAAAAATATTTTATGGAATTTCATTTCTTATACTTCATCATCTCAAGAGATAAAGACAATTTGTTATCTCATTATTAAAAATGGGCTTTTAATACCTTTTGCATATCCCATGTTTTCTCAGTATTCTGACATTTATTTACTTATTAGCTATTTTACATTATGCCCTTTTGCTTCAAAACCTCAGAGCACGATATGGATAAAACTTTTCATTAAATATTTAAATAAGAAGCAAAAACAATCAAGCAGCAACATAATAACCAAACAGAAAAAGCTTCAAGCATAAAATCACAGCTCTCACTCATTGAAACAGATTATTTATTTAGAAAAAAATAATTATTCGTGATTTCCTTAGAAATATGTATTATTAATGTTTAAATTGAGTACAATAAAATCTGAATTTTGTTTAAGGGACTCTATCTTCAATAATTAAAGAATTTGATCAATTTGCAACTCTTTGACTTTATCCTAGCTCAACTTGTTAAATAATTTAGGCACATTATTAAGGAAATATGATTTATGGTTGTACAATTTATGCAGTTCCTTTTGATGGGATGAAATCTTGTGAAAGCAATGAATCTCTTGAGTACCTATACAGTGAATCACTTGTGTTAGTTGTTCATTGGTATGTTTCCCAAAAGAAAACTGGGGATTATGATAAACAGATATAAGAATAAAAATGCACAATACAGTAAAAGCATGATTTTGCTCAAATACCATACAGAGTAATATAAAAAATGATTGTGTTAACAAAAATAACATTTTCCCTGAATTTTTTTCATGGCTCTTTAGAACACAGCCTAACATATAGAAGATATTCAGTAAATTCTGACTTGCATCTGTCGAAGTGAGGTAATTTTCTCGAAAATAGTTTTTATTTTGATATTCTGTATACATTTATTTCTATTATTTCACTTGATTTTTTTTAATTTTTATTTTTTTTATCAGTACCGGGGATCGAATTCACGACCACCTACTTGCAAGGCAGGCGCTTATGCCACTGAGCTAAATAACCAGCCCTTCACTTGATTTCTTTATATCTAATTTCTTTGCATTAAAATAGGAATCATGTCTAATATATGATTTATGCTTTCTTTTTAAATTTTATATTTGATTAATTACCACTAATTATTAACTGGTAAAAAGGAAGCTATGTGATGTAATATTAAGTAATTTCATTTTTATTTTTCTCAGGAACACATTGTAAATGATAAATATACAGTTTGCTTCTGAACATATATTTGATACCTTTCTGTTCCTGTTGCTGTTGTTCTTGTTTTTGTTTTTAGTCCCAGGGTTCAAACTTTTGACCTTGCCCCTGTCCGGCAGGTGCTTATGATACTGAGCTAAATCCATGGCCTTAGTACAGTTTTAAATTTGATAAATGCCCCGTTATTCCTCTTGTTATAGAAGATCTCAGGTTTTGAATATAAAGTTCGAGTTAGAGACAGTAAAACTTACAAGTTCATTGTATAGTCAACAAGGATTTCCACTTAATAAAGACTATTCTGAGACCGTGCATTATGGTTAACATTCTTTTTATAGTTTTCTTATGATCAGAGTTGAAACAAACTGTGCAATACATATATATGTTTATATTTTACATATATTTTAAGTTTTAACCTTGACTTTACAAAAAAGAATCTTGGACATAAAGCATTTTGAAAATTATAGTTTAAAAAAGTATAGATAATTTTTATACTCATATTTATAATGAGTCATATAGCATATTATTTGTGCCACTTTAAATAAAACAAATTTCATTTTTCCTATGGATTTTACACATATTTTATTTCTTTTAAAATGCTTTATAAAAACATGTCTGAGTTATCTCTATAATGTTTTTAAACTTTATAAATCATCATCAAAGATTTCATAGAAAAAATATTGCTCAATTTAACTTTATATTCTACACCAAAACATAATACTTTAATTTTCCATTAAAATAGTGTTGTATTTCAAGATATGTGTTTCTAGTACAAGTTGTCATTTTTTGTGAATGTATTTAGAAATAACAAAAATAGCTTTCATTCAAAGTATAAGGATTTATAATTTTGGTCAGCTATTAAAACAAAAAAAATTCTAATGTAAAAATGTAACATTTTCTTTTACTGTAAGAATCAACAACCTACAGGTTTCAGTTTTTAATGAAAATATATGGTAGTAATATTCCTTACAAAATCATTTTAACCTTTATTATTCTTTGGAATATTTAAGCACTACTTTAATTCACTAATTTAATTACCAGGAAATATATCCCTTAAATATCTTCTTGAAGAATATGACCTAAATATTAATGTGATCATCACAATATAGAGAGAGATGGGTCTGCCGTGAATGTCTCTAAAGTCAGTTGCTCACTCTGTATATTCTTAGGCCTTCATGCTGCCTCTAGTGATCTTTTACATACATAGTCCTCTTCTTTAGTGAATTTCCCCACAAATAGGAACAAGAACCAAACTGGTCTAGTTCATGGGTATCCCACTTATTCTAATGATATGGGGTTGTATGCCTTTGGGCCTTTCCCAAAGTCTACCTCCAAGAATCCTTTTTTTTTTATTCACAAAAAATGTGAGTAGGAAATAAAACATAATAAAGAGACATGGTACAAGACACAAAAGATTGTGTTCCAACATGAAGACAACAGAATGAAGAGAGGCTGCACTAGTCAATAGGAAGAAGGCTCACAAACATAATGAAAAGATGAAAACAAATCTCCAAATAAAGGGAAACTGAAATGTTGGAGCATTTAGTTCACAGAAAACCAGATTTTCACTTTCTCCAGTGGAACTGATACTATTTAGGTCTCCTGGATAATGCACATGGATTTTTATTCATTTAAAGAGATTTTCCCTCTGTGATACAAAAATATGCAGAAATAATTTACACCATGGAAAGACTGAAGAGTATTGAAAGCTACCAAGAAAAGTTTTTAATGGCATTACTTAAAACCCTTCCACTAAAGATGAGCTGAAAGAAGCTCAACAGTGTGCCCAGAAGATGAGTAGATTTCCCACTCATTTCCATTAGCAGATTACAAAAATTTCTCAAATTTTTGTAGCAGATTTCTCAAAATTCATGGATTTCATTCCATCAATAGTTTTGCCAAACTTTGACACAGCTCTCTTATAACTACAGAAACTCCAGAAGAAAGATGTCAGATAACATCATTAGAACTTGATTTTAGCAGTATCTGTTTAGTTTGTTTATGTTGGCTACTAATGTCTAATATTTACTAAATGAATTCCTACTTTGTGTAATGTATAAAGATAAGGATGGAAGAAAGGTAATTGGCTGCTATTATTGCAAAGAATCACAATTTTGAAAGAGGGACTGTGGAGTCTACTGAGTGCCAAAATGATTGTGGGTGTAAAGAATCAGGAACTAACAAAAGATATCTGGCATTTTAAGTAAGACACATTTAGTATATGTTAGAAACAAGGATAACTCTACCATTGCTACTTATTCTAAAACTTTCTTCAAAATGTCTTGGTTTCTGCCTGGTGGTAAATCAGTTTAAGTTGTTGATATTTTGGATTAGTCTTCTACATTTTCCATTTTCTCTGCTATTCCCACACAGAGAGGTCTCTTCCTGAGGAATAGAGTTCCCAATTGTTTTTGTTTCTCCCATAATCTATTTTCTCTGCTTCATCAAGCTTACCTGTTCTGTACTGTAGCAAAATATCTCTGGGGTTCCATGGCGAAAAGATTTACTATAAAACTTTAGAAAGTAAAAGTTTGTGAGAGAGAATGGCAATTTCTTAGCATGGCAGAAAATGTAGTCTACCTCCACTGCTTCAAGAAATGGCAGAGAGTGGCCATTTTGCTTCATTCTAAAATGCTTAAATCTAGACAAATCAGTGCATTACAGGAGCCATAAGACTTATCTATCCTGTTGTACTTGAATTTACAGAATTTATGAAAATAGTTTGCCAAAAAAAAAAAAAACAACTCAGGGACATGACAAATGATACTCATCATAAAGAGCACAATTAGAAAAGCTAATATTAGTGTGAAGCACTTTGTCCTTGTAGTCAAGGACCAAAAATTGAGCCACCAAGACCCACCTCTGGGATGGGAAGAAAAATATGGCTGGTTGATAGGTACCATGATAGAGAGCCTCTCTGAGAAAAACAACTCAGATGCTAGAATTTAACACCATGGAGAAGACCAGATGAAAGGAGAGGAATTCTCATGACCCAGGAAGAAACTGAGGAAAAAGAAAAAGAAAAAAAAAGAAAAAGCATGGATAGAGGGCTGGAGCTGGGCATGCTCTCTTCGCTGTACGGGATGTGTATTAGAGTCAGATGATTCACAATTGAGCTGAGGTTGCATCCCTGCCAAGAGCAGGGGTTGCTGAGCCCCAGAACCTTAGCAGGAGGAGGCGCTGCAACAGGGAGTGGAACTGGGGAACCGAGCTGCATGGACTTCGGTGAGTGTTGAGAATTGGGTTCCCCAGACCCAGTTGACTGGCTAGATGGCATATTGGATTTGGGCAAGATAGGCTTGAATCGACAACTGAAGCAGTGTCAGTTGGCAGCTCAAGGCCTAAAGCAGATTGGTGGGATGTGCCTGGGCTGGGCCATGCCATTGGTCAGGACCCAATAGCCAGGGAGGAGGCTGTCCCAAACCTGTGTCATCCACATGGCACACACTAACATGCTGAAGACACTCACTGGTTGACTGCCTTAGAGGGGAGGGGCCCCATCATCCCTGTATGCACCTCACAGATCAATAGCAAACTGGAGAGAGCAGAAATCCCCTAGCCAGTACACCTCAGAAAAACTGTAAGCAATATGAAAAAGTCCTGACACCTCCATCATTCACCTGTCTGAAACAAACCAGAAACATGACAAGACAAAGAAACAACAAAAGCCTCCAACCACTGACCCAGGGAAAATAAGTCCAGAAGAGGTAAATGTAATATCAGACATGACCTCATTGGAAATAAAGAAATACTTCCATGATCTCATTGATGAATTTAAATGTCAAATTCTAAGTCAGATGAAGCAAGATATAAGAAGATTAATAAAAGAAATGCTGGGTACTCCTCAAGAAGACACAAATGGAAGAATGGAGGAACCCAGAGAAAGGAGAAAAGCCTTTGGTGAAGAATATAAACAAAATCTAGAATACATGAAACAGATCCAAAGAGAATATAAGGAAATTAAAAACTCCATTGAATGCTGGCAAAACTTCTTGGCAGAAACTAAAGACATGCTTTCAAAACTTGAAGATAGATTTGCAATGTATGATCACAAAAGGAAGAATCTCTTAAAAATAACAAGGAATCAGGAAGTAATGATACAAAGGCTAGAAGACAACAAGAGGATTTATAACTTAAGAATAAAAAATATGAGTGAAGAAGCAGGGACCAATACAAATGAAATAAAAAGTCTATTCACAGAAATAATTAAGGAAAACTTCCCAAACATAGGAAATGGAAGTGAAGTTCAGATATATGAGGCATACAGAACTCCAGCCAGCTAAAACCAAAACAGACCTACATCCAGACATATAATAATCAGGATCCCAGAAATCTATCACAAGAGAAGAATATTAAAAGCAGTCAGAGAAAAGAAACAAATTACTGGGCTGGGGATTTAGCTCAGCAGCATAAGCACCTCCCTTGCAAGTGCACAGTCATGAGTTCGATCCCTAGTATCAAAAAAAAAAAAGAAAAAAAAGAAAAGAAACAGATTACCTATAAAGGAAAACTCATCAAAATCACAGCAGACTTCTCAATGCAAACCATCAAATCAAGAAGAGAATGGAACGAAATATTCCAAGCCCTGAAAGAAAATCCAGATTGATATACCCTGCAAAGCTGTCTCTCAAAATTAATGGAGAGACAAGACATTTCCACTACAAAGAGGAACTGGGGGAGTTTGTGACCACCAATCCAACCCTGCAAAGAATAGTGAAGGACATTCTAGAGAGAGAGAAGAAAATCATCAGGATTCCAGGAACAATGGCAGAAAGGCCTCAATGAAAGAGGCAGACACTGGAATGAAAGAGAAAAGTAAACAACATTGACAGAAAAATAGCATAGCAGAGGTGAGGCAGAGAAGATTGGCTATATCGCTGTTTTGTCTTGACTGATTTTATTCAAATCTGAGAGTATCAAGTCTGAGAGTAGAGGCAACTACTCTGAAGATGGCAAGATTCAATAGGATACCCATTCTGGTTTGATTATTAACTGCCTTTGAAGTCCTATAATTTCTCCAATGTTTGGTTTTTATTAATAGTGCTATGTACTGCTATGTTTAAATATACTATGCCTGATGATATACACAATTTTATTGAAAATAACAAGAGACATCATAGTAA